>PVLA01000193.1:0-77515 GCA_004027455.1 Hydrochoerus hydrochaeris | reverse complement strand
TTCTTTCTTCTTCTTCTTCTTCTTCTTCTTCTTCTTCTTCTTCTTCTTCTTCTTCTTCTTCTTCTTCTTCTCCTTCCTTCCTTCCTTCCTTCCTTCCTTCCTTCCTTTCTGCCTTCCTTTTTTTCTTTCCTCCTATCCCCTCATTCCTTTCCTCCTCTGTCTCTGTCTCTCTCTATCTTTGTCAGCACTGGGGACTCAGGACTGAATCAAGGGCCTTTGCACTAAGATATGCCCCCAGCCCCCTTTTTTTCTTCTGAGAGAGGATCTCACTAAGTCACAAAGTTGCCCAGACTGAGCTCAAAATTTCATTTCTCTATCTCAGCCTCCAAGGTTTCTGGAATTATAAACATGTGGAACATTCTCCATGTACTTTGTCTTCTATTGATTTTTTAAAATCTTACCTTCTTTGCACCTACTCTATAGGAAAATGTCTTAGATATCTCTCTGTCTTTTAATGTTGAAGCTTTTACTCCATGTGATCAAGTGGTTAATTTTGTTTAAAGTGCCTATCAGAAAAAATGACACACTAATTTTTATTGAACATACATGGAAATTACAGATATGTATAACTGTTTCACTAAACATGTCCTCTCTGATTCCCAATTAAATGGAAAAATAAACTTAGAACTATGTTTGTTACATGAATGACAATAATTTAATTGGAAATTCTTACAGATTTCTCTTTCCTTTAGAATTATGACATAAGATAGTTTACCAATTCTAACAGTTATTCTTTTCCTTTTAATTAAAAGAATAAAATATTTTTAAAAAGCAAGGTTTCTGCATTAGGTAGGTTGGGCTTCCAGATTTGGTAGGATTCTCTTCCCTCTAGAGGTTGTAGTGCAGTGCAGAGAACATCATGGGATCAGGCCAGTTTCTCAGCTTCTGTTCACAACTATAGTTACTCTGGATTGTGAACAGCACGGGCTTTGTAAATGCTTAGGAAGTTAATAAAGCACATTTCTGGATATATCTACGAGTGTTTTTTGAGATGATTGGACTGTAACAACTTTAATCTCATGTCTTAGTTACTTTTCTCTCATTGCTGGGACAAAATACCCAACTCCCAAAATTAAGCAAGGAAAAGTTTATCTGGCTCACTGATTGTGGAGGAATCATTCCATAATTGGCTGGCTCTAAGGCATGGTGGTATGGCACACGGGCAACCATTTGAGGTAGCAGAAGATAGAAAAAGCAACAAGAGCTGAAAGGGACAAAAGCAAGTCTTTTCTCCTTCCTTATTTTTTTATGGTGGAAATAATATTTATTGAGTTATGCAATATAACACACAGGAAGCAAGTTATCTTTTAATCTATACAATGATATTATAAAATACATAACACAAAATTGCAAGTAAAATATCTATGGTGCTGACAATTCTCAATAATTAAAAGAGTAAAGTTAGTCTACTTAAAGGAAAATTCATCACTCCATTGAATATTAACTCTATTAATTTAAAGTTATCCTTATCATTAACTCTTCGGAACACAATTTACTCATGTATCAAGGAAGAATGCACAATGATATGATGTTCAATAGGAAACCATTTTAAAGCTCATCATTTTGTGGAATGCATCCTTTACATCCTTATTTCTCATAGGGTAGATCAGGGGCTTCAGCATGAGAATCACCGAGTAAAACAGAAGCCACTCTGTCTGTGCCTGGAGTTCCTGCAGTTCATCACACAGTAGTGGAACAGGATGGTGCTGTGGAAGATGGTGATGGCTATCAGGTGGGAGGTACAGGTGGCGAATGCCTTGCAGTGCCCACTGGCGGAGCACATCCTTTTTAAAATAATTTAATTATTATTTAAAGAGAAACAAAAGCATGTAAAGGTTAGAGATAATACAGAATTTAAAAAAAGGATAAAGAATAAGAAATTGCTAGTTAATAAATTACATATTGTCCTCTTAGAAATAGTTGTTCAAGTTACAAAATTAAAGCATACAAAGTAGATAGTCAAACAGTGAGAGTGTAAACAGCTACACATGCATGAGTCTCTACATGTATTTCCATCCTTTCTGTATTAGAGGGAAAAACAAATCTTAGCAAGACAAAACAAAACAAATTTCTATAAAAACATGAAACCAAAAAGTCATATAAAACCACAGTACAAGGTGATCTACAATGATTACTGTGCTGTTTCTTATTATCTTCAAAAGAATGTCCATATCATCAGGCATAATTGAACATAACAGTATAATTGAGTAAAGCAGTAAATAACAATATTAGTAAAAATAAAAAATTGTAGACAGTATAAAACTTCAAAGGCAAGTAATAATCAAACCAGAGTGGATATTCTAGTGGATCTTGTCATCTTAAGTGCAGTTGCCTATACTCTCAGACTTGATACTATCAATCATAACAGCTTTGAATAAAATCTATCAATACGAAACAGTGATCCAACAAACCAAATTAAATTACTACCAGTCATGGTAAAACAGTTTAGGTTTTACAGAGCTTTAGATTAAGTTAATATGAAATTAAGGATGATTACTGTACTATATCCTGTTATTTTGGGGATTACTGTCTGTGCCCTCAAATCTAGTACAGGTAGAAAGACTGGAACAGAATATAATACATCTAAGCAGAGTAGTGTGAGTAATGTGAGTTTTAAATCCTGGTTTGCTATTAACAATATAGTGTATCAAGTTCATCTATGTTAGTGATTCTAGTTATTCTCCTCTGCCTCATTTCTGCTATGCTATTTTTCTGCCTTTGTTTGTATAGTTTTCTCCTTCATTCTACTGCCTGCCCCACTCATTGGGGCCCCTCTACCCACTGTTCCTAAAATCCTGATTTATTTTTCCCTCTCTAAAATGTCCTTCAGTATTCTCTGTAGGGTTGGATTGGTGGTCACAAACTCCCCCAGTTCCTCTTTGTCATGGAAGCATCTTGTTTCTCCATTAATTTCTAGTGATAGTTTTGCAGGATATGTCAATCTGGGCTGGAGGTTATTTTCTTTTAGGGCTTGGAAGACTTTGCTCCAAGCTTTTCTTGATCTGATGGTCTGTGTCGAGAAGTCAGCCATGATTCTAATGGGCTTACCTTTATAGGTAATCTGTTTCTTTTCTCTGACAGCTTTTAATATTCTGTTTTTATATTGAATTTTTGGTATCTTAATTATTATATGTCTGGGTGTAGATCTGCTTTGGCTGTAGGTGGCTGGATTTCTGCATGCCTCACATAACCAAATGTCATTTTCTTTTCCCATGCTTGGGAAGTTTTCCTTAATTATTTCTGTGAATAGCCTTTGTAATTCACCTGTATGTATTCCTGCTTCTTCGTTCACATTTCTTATTCTTAAATTGTAGATTCTCTTGTCATCTTCTAGCCTTTGTATTGTTAGCCTTGATATGTTCCTTCTCGTACACTATCTTGTCATCATTGGTATATAGTTAAAGCATGCCTGTTTCCTTGTTGTTTTTAAGAGATCTTTCCTTTCATGATCACACATTGCAAACTTGTCTTCAAGTTTTGATAGTCTATCCTTAGTTTCTTTTCAGGAGTTTTTCCAGCTTTCAATGGAGTTTTTAATTTCCTGGTAGTCTCTTTGAATTTGCTTCATGTATTCTATATTTTCTTTATATTCTTTATCAAATGTTTCTCTCCTTTTTTTGTGTTCCTCTCTTTTTCCATCTGTATCATCCTGAGAGATGCTTCCCGAGAGCATTTCTTTTATTACTCTACTCATATCTTGCTTTACCTCATTTAATATTTCATTTTTGAGCTCATCTACAAGGTCCAAAGATATCTCTTAATGTCCATTGAAGCCATGTCTGATGTTGTATGTTTGCCGCCCTCAGTCTCCCTTGTTTTTCCTTCTCCTGGCTCGGTGCTCTCAGGGTTCTGGGCTGGGGTCCTCCTCCTGCCTCTCTCTCCTGTCATGGCCCTGGCTTCTTCTGCACGGATTACAGTGCAGATCCCAGCCCCCTTCTCTGTTAGCCATGTTTCCTCTGAAGCACACTGGCAAGGGAACTCCACCCTCTTCTGCCTGCTCTTGTCACTGGGGTGTAAGCAGCAGTTGTATTTGCCTGCCTCTCCCCACTGGGCCAGCCAAACTTCAGGTGCCTTCACCTGGTTAGTGGTTAGTACTTGCCAGGTGCAGGGAATTGATTTGGGACAGCTCATTGGGTCTCAGCCAGGGGCGTGGCCCAGTCCAAGCAAATCCCACGAATCTGCTCTTGGGAGGGAGCAGCCAACTTAAGTCACTGTCACTCCCAGTTCAGGCTCCTCCTGCCTGATTCCAACATGTCGCCCATTTGGTCGTGTCCTTCCCATGGGGGGGGTCTCATTCCCAGCATTGACTGTGGCTTAATGAATGTCCCTTTTTACTGGCTCTGCTCTCTTTTGGGCTCACCAACCCTGGATTTCAACATTGCTGTGCTTCCTGTGAGTGGCGGCAGGACCCAGTTTGGGTGGTTCTGCCAGCTGGTGCAGATTCAGGCCTTTGCAAACTTGGTGGGTCGCTGTGAATGAAAACACTGTGTCCCGTAATTTTTAGCTGTTTCAGTTGTAGTCCTGAAGTATTTAATGAGCTTTTGTACATTTTAATTTCTTCCTGTGTCAAGAGGATCCATCTCCCTCTGTCTGGGTCTCTCCAGGGTGCTTTATTCTGGCAAATGATTTGTTTCTCCCTAGAGGCTTTGTATTTTGTTGCTCACTGATCGGCCATCTTGTCTTTTCCATCCTTTGTTCCTTTCTTATATTGCAAACAACCCTCCAACCCAGGGTGAGTGCAGCAGTCACACCATCTCCCTGCACTTCTTTTGCACAGGATGTTTACAAAGTGAGAATCTTGGCCCCCTGCTGAATCACTTACTGAAACTTCTAAACTTCTCATGTTGACACAGTGTATCAGTCATTACACCTCAACAACCAATTAACCCACTGATGAAGTCATGATATGACGGCAGTATTGAGAGATGATGGAAACAGAAGATGCGGCCTGGTTGAATGGAGTGGGTCATGGCAGGTGACCTTGGCTATATATCTGGTCCCTGGTTTCCTCTTTGGCTCTTTCCATTTCTCTCTGATTCCTGGCTGAAACTGGCCAGTGGCTTCCTCAGCCATGCCTTTCTTCTTCAAGATATTTTGCCTGGGAAGTTGGGCAACCATGAATCAAAACTTTGAAACTATGAGCCAAAATAAATTTTGCTGCTTATAGATTTTTTTCATTCTTCAGGTATTGGCTCAAAGTGATGGAAAATGACTAATATGATGATTTTCTGTTCACTATGTCAGTGCAAGAGTTTATCTCAATTTTCATTTTAGAATCTATTACTTTAAAAAATCTTTTAAAATTATATTTGTATTGCTATGGTTTCCTGCCTTTACTCACAAACTCTTACAATATTTTAATGATTTGATGCATCATGTTCTGAATGTTTATCTTTGTTATAATCAGTTTCATCATTTCATTAATATTTTGGAAGCTTTATTCTGATAATATCATTATCATTTTCTGACTTTAAGAAGAAAGTCTATAATTTTTATAAAGTTTGGTTTCAAATTCCTCTTCTGTGGTGGATTAACTAATGGTCAGTTTGAATGGAAATACTCATCTGAAGTGAGTCAGTGTGGTTCTGGGCATGGAAAACCTCCTTGATAATTGTGGTCAGAACAGTATAAATGAAGAACAAGAGGGGAAGATAGTGTGCTGCTGATTTCCCAGGAGAAGTGACCTTGCAATTGATTTTCCTGATATGATTCCGCTTCTCTCATAATCAGGGGAGCTCTTGTCCTCACAGTGGCTGGGTCTGGCTACTCTTCTCTGTGGGGGGGGTTCTGGATCTTACCTTGAATATCTCTTCCTGGCTCCAGTGTAGAACTATCAGCCTTTTGTCACAGATCCTTCACCCCACTGGTGCAGATATTTTACTTTCTACCACAGGCCCTTAGGCTTTCCTGGTGTAGAACCTTCATATGGACTTGCATGAGACATTACTGAGGGATATGGGCCTCCAGCTAGACTCCTGGGATCCAGGCTCTTGGCTGGATTTTTCAGGTCTCTAAGTTCATAGACAGACATTTTGCACTCTTCTACATCTGACACTAAAAGCACTGACTAATACATCTGATTTTATTCCTTAATGCCCCAAGCTGAGTTCTCTGTTTCAGTAAATATAGACCACTCTCCACACTGATTCCAAATTAATTTTATACAGGAAGTGTGTTATTCCTTGTAGTATTCTTTCTATCAAGAAATAACTTTCTCCTATCTTTTCCTGCAAAAGTCACCAAAGACCGTCTGCTTAGAGTCCCACAAAAAAAGGACTGCAGAATGCTGTAGAAGAGGTCACTTATAACTTTATATTGGACTTTTCACATTTTAAAAACATAAAGACAAGCACATTTAATCATATCAAAAGCTTCATCCCTTGGTCACTTGTGCCAGTCCCTCCCCAACCTCATCTGTGTCCTTTCTTACACACCTGGCGCGTCTACAGTGTTTGCAAACAGGTGTTCCCTGAATAACACCTTTCTCAACTTGGTTTGAGAAAGTACAAAGTTTGTGGAATGTTTAAATCTTGTGTTGAAACTTTTGAATATTTTCCTTCAACATTAAAATCTTGATTAGAAATTTGGTTTGGTACATAATTACAGATTAAAATCTTATAGAGCCCTGGAGTCAGAAAGAGGGACTGGGCTCAAATCCTAGTCAGTGTGGGGAATTGGGGATGTGATGATATATGGCCAAGGATCAGGTAGTGGTCTGCATACACAAACTAGGAAGGCTAGGGACTGAGGGTTTAGCTCAGCTCCACAAGTGCCTGCCTGGCAAGTGGAAGGTTTTGAGTTTGATCTTCATTACAAAAACAAAGCAAAGCAAAACAAAACAAAACCAAAAACTAGGGAAACCAAGCATCAGTGCTGAGGGGCTTCTGACTAAACTATTGAAATATGATTCTTGCTACAGAAAGACCAGGGTGACAAGACATCTCTTAGAGGATGGAGGAGGATGAAGAACCTGATCAAACATGAAGGTTATGGCTTTTTTACTAAACTAGATTTTACAAATGTATGCCCAGAGAAATGGAGCAAAAGTTCAGGAGCCTGCTACAGTTTTGACAAAGAGGAATCTTTATCATTGATCAGCTTTTAAAAGTTGATTGAGCTTTTCTAAGTTTGTTGCTTCTCTTTACATTTTTGTGACTGGGTTAAAACTTCTTTCATTTTTTTTTTTTGTAAAGTTTTGGAGGGAGAGGGTTCACTTAGATGCCCTTTCAGGAAATCATTGACTTGTACACCTACTGTGTGTAACACTACAATTGTCAGTTGGGGAGGCTGAAGGCACACATTTGCTTGTGAGTTCTCCAGAGAAAGCACACAGAGGCAGACATCAGCAACACTGCAGTAGCAGGCAGCAAGCAGAGCAAGAGAAGCCTGCATCTTTACTGATTCTTTTTTGTACATGTCTTTATCACATATTTACATTCTTCCATGTTTAGTACAGGTGTGGTTGCCTATGCTAAGACACGGTTATGTAAGCATATCCCACTCTGTATCTGTATCTGTCTTATATAGTGGGTTCATGTCCTTAAACATTATCAGGCACCCAGAGCTTTGACATAATCTGCTGTGACTCCCAACACAATCATCCCAGCTCAGGAGTTTGCATGTTAGAGGCATCTTACTTATATCATTTCCTCAGTGGTTTATGCCCCTCCTCTTCAGCTTGATTACTGAAACCACTTTTATGCATTTCCATCATACATGTACTGTAGTGCAGACAGTTCCTAGTCCTACGCACCCTTTGGAATTTTCTCTGAGCAACCAGGGACCTTGTTTTATAATTCTGATTCTGTGTGGACCTTCTTCATTTTGTAGAAAAGACAAATAACACCAAGCTTGGGTAAATCTAAATCTATATTGCTATTCTATTGAAAAAATGGATTATCAAAATCATAACTTAAGTATGTATATATTGTAACACTTATGTAATCTATGTGAGTGTGCTACAATGTACATTTTGTATATGGATATACAATACAATATATATGATATATTTATATACATATCATATGCATATGCTTATATGAGTGTGAGTGATTGAAAGATTAAAAAAATGGTAGTACAGTTGATATTCTGGTGGTAGGTCTTTCTGATATTTTGACTCAACAAAACCAACTTTGGTTCTAAAGTCACAGTCATTTATGCAGATTATAGGTATGCCGAATTTTATGGTTGAAACTTTGAATACAACTTCGTCAGAAGTTCATAAGGTGTAAAACTTAGTTTTAGAGCTCTGATCATGGGAGGGTTTCCAGGATAAGATTTTATGTTTCATTTTAAGTGGGCAGTGGGAAGCTTAATCAGTGAATAGAAAACACAATTTGCAATCTACTTTTAATGAGAACTTTCATCCTTTTCTCCTTTTCCTCCAGGACATTGTCCTCAAAATCCTACAAATACAAATACATCATGAATAACATCTTACAAGGGGTAATTTAAACTTACTCTTTTAAGTAAGCATAGGTTGCAGTGATGGAATATGCACAAATATTTCCTTTGTATTTCTTTTTATTTTCTCAAACCTGATTTTTTCCAATTTCTTATGATAAATTTTACTTGCTAATCTTGTGCACACAATTCATATTCCTAGTACTGGAAATTCCTAAATATTATATGGCATTTAGTATGCTTGAAATACTAAGTTTTTCAGCTCCCTCTGTACTAACCTAATTGTGAAGTATTCAAAATGCAGGGCAGCTCTCATCCCCTCTCTGATGATGATATGGTGGGACATTTATTCAGTAATCTCAGTGCTAGAGGTACAATTTAAACTTGCATAGAGGTTAATATTATAGGGCTCCTGGGCCATGCAGCTGACAGCTTTCACGCACTTGCATTCTGATTTTCCTTCCTGAGGACCCACATTTTCATTAGCAACTGATGCATATTTCACAGATGTAAGTGAAGAGCCTCAGGCAGTTGTAGAGGAAAGTGGTGCTTTTCTGATTTCAATTTGTCTCTCTGTTCCTTTCTACAGTGTTTCCCATTCAGGCTCAGCACAGTTCTGCCACAAAGGAACAAGGGGCACAAAGGGAACCACAACACTCTTTGTCTCTTTCTAAGATCACACAGTCTCCCAATCTGACTGGTACAAACTTTTAGAGAAGCACAATTCTTCTCATTTTAGTTCTTTTACTGGCACAGTCCTTTATGTATGCAATAAAAACTATAATTAAACATAAAAATATAGAACAATTCTAACAGCATTATATATAATCTTGCACATAACACTTATCTTACATTCTGATTTTACATGTCTTCATGCTATATAAGTTTAGTCTCATTTTTGCCAGACTCACTGTTATGATGTTTTATGTTTTTTCTTGATATAATGCTAATAAGCCCCAGAATCTCAGAAGTCAGAACTACTCTAGAAGGTTTAGTATTAATTGCACAGCAAATTGTTACACAGAGCACAGAGCACCATGACCGATACATCTGGCTGGGAAACAATTTTGACAGTTTTCTCTTTGCAGTGGTGATTATGCCACAGAGCGTTCTGTGGCTCATCTAGAGAGCTTATATTCCGGAAGATTTTATTGTGTTTGGAACTCATCCATGCTCTTCTAATCAGCTGCTTCCTTTCAACTGAAGAGTTTGTATTAACTGTTTCTTACTCTTTTTGTTCTTTATGTTTTATCTAGTGTCTTTTCAAAGAATAATTTTATTATTTTTTGTGCTTTCTATGCCACTGTCTTTATTTGAACAGGCCACTATGACAATGTACTCTATACTCGGTACTTAAAGAAATTTTTCTCAGATTCTTTAAGTACAAAATCAAGGTGCTGGCCAGTCCTGTGTCTGATGGAAGCCTCTCTTCTGGTACACTGACTGTTTTCTCATACATCTGCACCTGGTAGAAGGAACAAGGCTGCCTGCCTTGTGAGACCTCTTTTGCAGAAACACTATGGTGTACTAAAAACTGATGGTCAATCTAAGCACCAGTTGAACTGAAGCAGAGTGATGATACTGAGTGTAGCTGGTCTACCTGAGTATTGTTGCCAGCATAAAAATGAAACCTTGAGAGGAAACATTGTAGTTGTTGAGATGCTGGTTCTTTTGTAGTTGTTGGTTCTCCTGGAGGAGCTTGTCATGCTGACTTCCCTGATATAAAGCTAGCCATTATCATCGGAGGAGCTCAGGGCCTTGTCACTGAGGATGGATGTGATACTTTTCAGGAAAGCCATGGTCCTTATTTTGAGTGTCACTTGCAGGCTCCAGTGCAGAACCCTCTCAACTTACTGCAACAGATCCTTCTCCCTACTGGCAATAGACTTTCTAGTTTCTACTACTGAATTTTGGGCCTTCTCAGCACAGATCCATGAAACAGACTTGCCTGAGTTACTGTTGTGGGCTACACACCTCCAGTTGGACTTATGGGGGGCACTGTCATGGGCTCTAGGTCATCAGTTGGATTCATGCAGGACATTGCTGTGGGATCCAGACCCTCAGCTGGATTTTCTAAGTCTTAGTGTGTGGACATATTTCCTTTACTTTTTTGTATTTTATTTCTTCAGTTACCATTATAGATAATGCTGTAAATTATGAATCCTGTATTGTTTTGTTCTCCTTGAAAAACCATGACTACACCAAATACTAATCCTGTTTTCAAGAATCTGCCCTGGGACCTCATCACCTCCCAAAGTGCCCAGCTCCAAAGAGGATCAGACTGAGAGTTAGATTCAATGGATGAATTTATGGAGGAACACCAACATTCCATACCATAGCACTGACTTTAGTGCCCAGTTTTTGATACAGTTTGCTAATTATGATAGAGAAAATCATTATTCCACCCACCCTTTAACATCTGTCTTTATTCCAGGTCCTTTCCCCAACCCTGCTTGTTGCATGTAAAGCATTCCACTGGTAGCAGCAAAGATGAGCGATACTTGAAAATTAATCTCCTGAAAACACTAAGATCATTAAAACTGCAGCCTAAATTGTATTGGCATGGAGCTATGTACAAATTAGTGAGAAGAACAAAGTCCAGGTTGTGGAGACTTATTTAGTGGCATTGCAAATAAGATATTACAAATATAAGTAGAGGATATTCAGATTTGAATTTAGATAAACAACAAATATTTGTTTTTGTTGTATGTCCCATGCAGTATCTGAGATAAATTAAGCATACTGATGCTAAGTATGTACTAAAGAAATTCAAATTTAATTGAGTGATTCTAGTTTGGCTGACAAGTCCTGCTATTATTTATAATGACTTTGCAAAAGGTAAAAGCATACTTAAAACAGTATGATGGGTCTACTTGTTCTTGCCATTGTTATAAAATTTGAGATTCCAATTAAATAGTTCTTCAAGGTTATTCCTTTATAAATAATATTTTTAATTTTATTTTTCTTTTGGTAACAATAAATGAGCATTTCTGTTGATTTTACTACAAAAATGTTTTTACACTTATCTTGATAGGGAAAAGGAAGAAAAACGTCTAATAATTAAGCTTTATTTATATTGTTACTTGAGTTTCTGTTTTGACTGAACCAAAGTTTTAGTCAAAACTTTACTCAAAGATCTGGCACTTTTCTATGTGATTAGTACCTAAAAATATATGTAAATATTATTTAGTTATTAACTCTAATAATTATAAATGAATGCAATTGAAACAAAAAGTAAGAAAAAAAGTGGCGCTCAATCTGTACCTGGTGTAAAAAAAAAATCTAAATACTAAAAGTATTTTAAATATAGATTGGGCATCTCTTATCTGAAAAGTCCCAGATCCAAAATGCTCTGAGATCTGACATTTCTGTAGCTCCAAGACAACTCTCAAACACCTTTGAGTTTTTTGTATTTAGATTTTGGATATTCACATTAGAGAACGTCAACTTGCAAAGTCTATGAAAATATGCTAATATATGGAGAAAATTTCATGTTCCAAAGCACCTTCTGATCTCAGACATTTCAATGAGACATTCAACATGAATAAAATTATATATATGCTGAGCTCCTATAGTTGATGTGTATAAGGACTCATATCTTTAGCCCCATCTAAATTTCTCATCTTTGTGTATGATGACTTGTCAGTGTCTCTTTATTTGCTACACATATGTACCTAATACACAGGCTAGAATGAAAAGAATTGCCTCCAAATGTAGAAATTCTAATTTCTGGTAAATTCATATCTCATGTGGGATAACTTAGAGGACAATTAGTTTTCAATGTATTGGATTTCTTCAGAAATTTCAAAAAAATAGTAACTGATGGAAGAAAAAGGGGTTGGGATACAATAAGAGGACCAAGAGGAGGAGGCAGAGAGGGAAAAACGTTGAGCTACAAGTTAAAATTTAATACAAGGGCATTTTAAAGAGAAATTTGAGAAAACCTAGGTATTAATATGATCTTCCAGTGTATATTTGTGATAGTTAACTTTATGTGTCAATTTGGAGGGTGTATTTGAGAATAACCCTTAAGATGACCAACTTTGAGTAAGCAGATTACCACCATAATAAGGGTGATAGGCTTTAAACTAGTTAAAAGTCTGAAATGATTTTTTAAAAAAATCGAGCTCCCAGTCAAGAGAGAATTTTCCAGCACATGGCCTTCCAAAGGAATTGTGCCTTCCTCTTTTGCTGGGTTCTGGGCCTGCCAACCCACACTTGCAGATTTCATGTATTTACCACTCACCAAATACTTTAATGGCTTGAGTGAATTCTTTAAAATAAAATCATTCTTTTGCTATCTCTTTCTGTCCTCTCTCTGTTAATAGTTTTTTCTAAATGTGGAGAACCCAGACTAATTCATATTTATACAGGTTTTTATACCAAATTTTGAGTAAATCTAGAAAGATTACTAATTTAGATAACACAAAAGTTTTTGGAGTCATAGAAGTTTAGCTCACAAAAGAATTTCCATTCATATTTTTTTACAAAGATGATTATGTGTGCAAAAGATAATGCCTAATTATTCCAGGATCTAGGAAATGTTACAAACACAAAAAAACAGGGTTCCCACACCCTGAGAATTATCACCTTTAATTATATTCTTAACTTCAGCATCTCCTATTTGGAGATGGCTGGTATTCATGAAGAATAGCACCATGAAAATGTTCTTCCTTCATTGACACTAAATCAAACATTTCTGATATGATAGTTTCTAGATTTTTCTCATCCTGTACAGCCACCTATGTGCATATTCCAGGTAGGAGGTATTCTGTTCTCTACAAAATTTGGCACTTGGCATTGGACCAAGTACTCCAAGTAAGAACAGAACCGTGCCAGAAAAGCAGTTCAAGAGAAATTTTTTTTAAGCACTATTGTCATGTACCCTAAAATCTATGGTAATTAAAAAGGGCCTTAAATCATTTCCAGAAGAAAGAAGTTGTATTATTAATATATTTATCATAATATGGTTAACTTGTTACTCTTTTGGGGAATTACATACTACCTAAAGCTTTTAAGTTTAACAACATAGTCAACCACCATCATGTAACTATCAGTATGAGGAAGGTTCTGCTGAGGAAAGTTCCTAGAGACAATGGACTGAAAAGATTTGCTACATACTTCACTAGCCATAAATATCTGCTCCCTAATACCTAGTAGCCATCATTTTACAGATAGAAAGTAATACCCCCTGCAGAATTCTGCAGTTTCCAGAAACTTCTAGCTTGACAGAGCTCTGTTCAATCAATCCAAGGATATCGGCATGCAGTGATTGAAAGTCTTCTTCCTGTATTGCATTCTGGATATACTTCTAGGTATGAATCTTCTGTGAACAGAAAGATTGTCTCCACTGTTTCCTTTCTCAAAGGCATCGTGGTCCGAGGGTGACTACTGTCTAATGTCTGCAAATGTTGAATCATATGTTTTGTCCATAGACAAGTGGGAAAGTAAATCTGGATCTTCACTTTTAAACAAACATTCCTAGTGGAAGTCTTCCAATGTGGCTGAATAATTAATGTAGGAGATGAACCACAATGAGCACCACAGCTTAGTGAATAGGATCAGACCTTCTTGAATGAGCTGTCCAGATCACAGGCAGGGAACAATGATGGCCACATTAATCTGGTCACTATTGAGAAATCTCTATGCAACTATTCATTTTTTTTGATTTATGAAAAGGCATTTATCAAAGGCCTTTTGGGCATCCGCTTAGCAATGAGCATAAATTTAAAATACAATAAACCCTGTTCTGTATAACATTTTGTTCCTTAACAAACTGAGAAAAGAAAATGCTACAGGGAAACAGTATAACACAAGAAACCATATGAGCATTAGATGGAGTTATTAAAAGTTGCACTTTGGGAAATATAAATGGGTTTCTTTGAATACCTAATCAAAATTAATTAAAAGAAATCCCTCCCAGCTCTTATTGACTTCCTATGTATGTTGCCTCAGGATTAGACCTTAGAGCAAAGCAAGATTCCATCAGTATCTCCAGGGAACACATTCGTCACTGTTGATACTATGTGCTACGTATATGTAGTATGAAGTTTAGTTGTATAGATACACAAAATTAGAGATGATAATATAAACTCTATACCATTGTGAGAGGATTGCAAATACTGCCAAAATTCTCCTTTGTGGTTTGGTTTTTGTATTTTTCTATTTCATTACCAGTGTCCTAACAATAGGACTGCACTTCTGAAATTGCACTTGATGCCAAAGGGAAAGCTGAAGAGGGAATGGAGGACCCTACACCATAAATCTGGCCATGGAACCCTCCTTCTAAATCACAGAGAGAGAGAAAGATGATCCAGAAGACAAGGTGATGTTTGGAGAGTAGGATGGAGAGCAGGATGAGAGTAAGAGCAGAGCTACTGAGCAGGACTCAGTGACTCTTCAGGTTTTTCTGAAATGTGGATAGTAATAGTCTAGAAGGTGTTATCAAAAAATACAATGAATGCTTAAATAAAATAAATATTCATTGTACTTAAGACATATTGCCATTAATCCCTCTGGAAATACATTCCCTCACTTCAAACATACTTATCCCATTTTTCTTGTCAATAGTTTTGAAAAGTCCTCTTTTCTGAGTGTCTTTAGCTGAGCTCTGCTGGCTGCCTTGCCATCCTGAATCTAATCAAAAGGCCTATCCTTCATGTTTATTTTGATTTTGGGGAAGAGCTAGAGGAAGAGTGGGTCTTTCAAAACTGTGGAAAACTCCATGGAAGCACAACTGCTAACTACCCAAGGATTATTGTGTTGTGGCAGAGTGGTGACAATTTGACTCTGGTAAGGAACAGTCATGTTTGTGTTGCTCAGCTGTCCCTGAAGAGTGCCTTGCTAAACATAAACTCCCACCTGAAGATGAGTCACTATCTCTGTGGGAAAACAGAAATTTCTCCTGAAAATAATGGTTCACATGGGAATGGAAATGTTTCACATCTTTGTGAGACAAATGTTAAAAAATGCAGCAAAATTATCAGCTACATCTTCAGTTTCACTTCAGGATTAAGGCTTCCATCACCTTCCATCAGCTGAGCAAACTTAATGCTCCTTGAACAGTGTCCAGGGACAGAAATTCACTTTTGCAAAGTTGCAACAGCAAGAAGCGCTCTTGTGTTTGTACATGTATGCATGTATAAATGTATATTTGTAGTTATGTTTGTGTCAGTATGTATGGATCTCTGAATTTATGAATGTATGTATTATGGGTGTAAGAGTGTGACTGTATACGTCTATAGCTGTGTGAGTGTTTCTGTGAATGTACCTTGTGCAAAAGTACATGTATGTACATGTGTCAATAAAAGTGTATTTGTGTATCTTTATGTACATGTGTATAAATATGAGAATGTGGTCATATGGCTTCACACAGGTAGATTTGTGAATATGTACATCTGTGTCTTTATGTGTGTCATGTGAGAATATATATGTGTACATCTCTGCATGTATGTGTACATATGTGAGTACTTATAAGGAATGTGTGTGGAAATGTACATGTGTGTGCATATGATTGTGTAAACACATGTAAATGTGGGTCCATGAGCATGTGTTCATTGGATGCTGCATAGCTATAGCCCATGCTATAGTAAAATCCAATCTTTTAAAAACAGATGTAGAGAAAATGAAGAGGCCATTGGTTCACTGAAAACCATTCCTGTGTGAGAGAGTACTTCTTTCCTTTGATATTTTTACTAGTCACTCTAGGAGTTGGAAAGAAGCAGAAGAGGTCATTGTAAAAGAGGGCTGCACAGACTACTTCAGCAATTAAACTCTTCAGAGCAGTGACATACATCACTTAATATTTTTTGGCAGATGGTTTCATATCTGAATAGAACTTATTAATAATTATGTAGCTGTCAGTTAATGGTAAGCTGGGGAAAGCAAAGGCCCTTTAGTTTCATCTGTTGCTTTTTACTTTGGCTACTAATACAAAAGGCACAACAAAATACAAACTTGAAATGATATAAACCCCTGAGTGTTGTGCCTACCTGCCAGTCACGTAGTGTTTTAAGACTGGAGCACAACAAGAAAAAACCTGAACTGTCCTTTGGGACATATTAGAATATACAATATGGTAACCACTGCTGTTGATAGGGGCACAGTCCTATAGAGGAAGCCAAAGCAGTTTAGTTTACATTTTGATATATGATTGGGACTTTTTTGGAAGAGAAGAGAAAAGATGGAATTTAATACAAGATCATAAGGGCATTTACAGTGGCAAGAAAATCATTTGCATATTGTTCATCTCTTTCTCTACCTACCTACCTAATGATCTGTACATTTTGCCATCTGTGATGCATACCCATACTGTCCATGAAGGGTTCCTACACTCCTTTGAGAATTGTAACTTATTGCTTAAAGAGAGAGAGAACCATCTCAGACGTTCATATAGAAGAAGGAAAAAGGCTCTGATCAGGTCTATGTCTTATACCAGATGTCTGAGTGCCTCCTAGGGAGCATTTCCAGGGCCCTGTTTGCACCCTATGCCCCCTCTGCAGAACAGAATTGTATTTTTTAATTTAAATTATAAGATTTGATCTGTACTTGACAAGACTAAGCCTGAGGAGCAGTAGTGGGCTAGTGGTGGACAAGCCGCGTAAAGAGGGAAAGTTCCATTCTTCCACAGATATGTGCTCTTAGAATTAATTCTGATCATTTGTATCACTTGAGAGAATGAGGGGGAAAATGCAAGTCAGAGAGAAAGCTGGAGAGAGGGACTGCCCAAGATGCTGCAGGAAATAACACTTGTGTCTATCAAGGTCCATGTTGTTAACTTGGTGCTCTGTGAAATACCTGAAGAATCAGTGAACACTGAGACTCAGGGCCTTTTCCTTTCTTTGCAGAGCTAGAACCACAATGCCTTAATGCAAGGCCCAAACAAAAAGTATGGTGAATGCTTAATTTATTACAGTCAAATGTTCATTGCTATTAGTCTCCCTCAAAAATCTTCCTGCTATGAATACAATTTTTCCATCACTCAAGAGTGATTAGAAATATCAAGTGATGTATGTCACTACTCTGAAGAGCTTAATTGCTGAAGTGTTCTGTGCAGCCCTCTTTTACAATGACCTCCTCTGCTAGAATGACTAGTAAAAGTGTCAGAGGAAAGAAGTGCCCTCTTACACAGAAGTGGTTTTCAGTGAACCAATGGCCTCTTCATTTTCCATTTTACTTTCTGAGGCTGTTCTGGAAGTCCTCCTTCATGAGTATATTTAGGTGGCGATAAAAGATATGATGGATGATTCTACCGAGTGCCATCCAACAAGAAAGAAGCCTTGTGAAATACAGTATGCCCTCATCTATTTCATTTGCCACGTCTGGCATTTTGCAGCTTCTGGCTCTTCCCAAAACTCAAAATAACCATGAAAGGTAAATGTTTTCATTTGATTTGGGATATCAAATTAACCATACTAGGACAGTCAAAGACATTCATGAATGAGAGCTTCTAGAACTGCTTCATGAGATAACAAAAATAATAAGATAAGTATGTTTGAAGTAAAGAGCAGTGTTGTGAGGGGGATTAATGGCAATAAGTTTTTATTGTAGTACATTTAAAATATCTATACACATAATAATTTTCAAGCATGTCTCATATCTTCTGTCTTTTCTCATGGACTTCAGTGTTCTAAGAAGAAAACTAGGAAGTTTCAGAGGAGAAAGAAGATTTTTAAAAAGATAATACTTTACAAATGACTTGCCAGCCCAAAGTAAAAGTCCAGGAAGTTAACAAGGAGTGGATTTTTGTGCTATGGACTTCTTATTTAGGACAAAATTTAATGAAATTAAGGAGGATCTTGAAAAGCACAGACTTCACTGCAGTTTTCTTTAGTGGCAGAATATTAGGAAAGTGGGTAGTGTGTAGTAAGTAAGGGAGATAAAAAATACATTTCAAATTCTTATACACTAAGTGCAATTCTTAAAATAGGTTATAACTGCTGAATTGTCTCATAGTGATGGAGTTTGGCCAACCATGGTGTATGTCTTTGGTTTAGAAATTACATTATTAAATATCACTTCCTATTTTAGAGCACTGCCATTCTCTTTAGCTAACATGAAATAAATGCAATTTGT
This sequence comes from Hydrochoerus hydrochaeris, assembly GCA_004027455.1. Taxonomy (NCBI): domain Eukaryota; kingdom Metazoa; phylum Chordata; class Mammalia; order Rodentia; family Hydrochaeridae; genus Hydrochoerus; species Hydrochoerus hydrochaeris. The sequence goes on along the minus strand of PVLA01000193.1, from coordinate 59,038 downwards.
ATCTCTTCTTTTATATCTGCAAGCAATCATTTCTCTAGAAGTCTGCAATACAAAAGGCCTAAAATTAGAAAACTCTTCAAATAGCATGGGCATGTGGAATTGAGGATTTTGTATTTCATTAGTGATGACATTTACAGTGAAGGCAAGAAAGATAAAGAGTACTGTGCCCATCTCACATGCAAAACTCTTGAGAGGGAGTAGGCCATTCTCTTGCCTATAGTGAATAATCACAAAACCAACAAATAATAATACAGAAATACTGTGGATCATGAACTTAATTTGTTTTACAGTTTTGAAGACTAGAGCTACATTTGTATTGGTGTAGGGAAGATGGCCATGGTTGTATCTGTCACCCAATGCAGAGATCGAAAATGAAAGCAAAATTCTGCTGAACGTTTTTGCTTGCAAAACAAATCATTTCCAAACAGAAGCATTTGTGAGCCAAGATATTACTGTATTCATTGAATTTATCTGAGAGCACCCAGCATATTGAGTTCTGAAGTGTGACTAGCCCTTCTTAAGACTGAAAAAACACATGAACAGTTTTCACTTTGTAAAGCATGGCAGAGATAGAAACTGTCATAAAAGTGAATAGGAAGAAAGCACATACATCCTAACATATTTCTAGATGCTATGTGCTATGGTGGAGACTATCTGGGATCTTTGGACATGGGGATATCCACAGTTAACTTAGATGTCTACAAGGTCCACAGAGGAGACTGGGGTCTTCCGGGAGTAGCACATACGTGCTGGTGATGGCTAGCTGCTGCTGTCCTGCTCTGAAGCATCATTCACTTCTTTCATACCATTGCTACATGAACTAAAAGTCTTGAAGTTCAGGTGGGGCATACAGCTAATCTCTCCCTTCCAGAGTCCATGCCATGGAAAACTAGGAAAATGTCCTGTGGCTTGAAGAAGAGGAAACTGCTTGCTTAGAACCTATCACAGACTGGTTGCTACAGAGACAGAAGAAGATCCACAGATCTCTCTCCTCAGAGGAAAAAGAAAGAAAATTTATTGGTTCCAAGATCATGGATTAACACAAACAGGTACCTGCTGGTACAGGGACAAAGGTAGGAAAGTGTTTGCTGTGACACATAGAAGACTTCCATGGCCACAATGGAATGGGCCCTATACCCCTAGGACACTCAGATCCTACTCACTGAATGCAGAGGATTTGCCCAAGGGCACAGTGGATCAGACTGGACTTCTGAAAGTGAAGGATGGAGCAGAGAGACTGAGAAAAGTCCTCTGTCACCTAAGTCTACTACACAGCACAAAGAAGCAGTAATCTATTGCCAAAGGGAAGCAGAGTTTTTGGCACATTCATTTTAACCAAAGTGACAACAAAATGCCAAGTCAAGTTTAATTCCCTAGACTGAATCTAATTTTTGCATTAATGGCTTTAGAAATGAAGAGAGACCCCATTTTGTGGGTAAAAAAAGATTTACTCCATGAAAGTCAATAGGCTGGAATTAAAAAAAAAAAGAATTAGTGAACTTGAAGTTATGCTATAAAAATTATGAAGTTGGATTACACATAGAAAATAATATGGAAAATATAATAGTGAAGACATGGGTTCTTGGTAAACTTCAAATGTTCTTAAATATAATTGAAAAAAAGAATTCCAAAAGAAGGAAAGACACAGAACAAAAAGAAAAGGAATGAAGAATTTGCAAAAATAAACAAAAGAAATTAAACCACATATCCAAGACTGTCAAACCAAACCAGTAAAACCCCAAGAAACCAAAGACAGTAGGAGAGGGCAAGGAAAGCATCCATCTTTGTTATTTTGTTAATCCTTTGTTAGTCCACAAAGGATTAACTGGGAAACTCCCAAGTCCTATACAAAACCATAGAGAAGAATGCAACAGATTAGAATTACTCAAATGGGAGAAACACAGTCAACTCAGAAATTTATACCTACAAAAATCCTTCAACAGTCAAGGTGAGGTACAGGCTTTAATGAAAAATCAGCCTTGAGATATCTCATTGCTGGTAGACTTATACCATAGAGACATTAATTTAAACAGTTAGACATTAAATTAGACCTGGAAGTTTGAGTAGCAATATGGTAGGTGGAAATTTGCATCCAAGCAGAAATAAAGATCATTAGCAACAGAAAAAGTTTATATAAGCACAATATATAGCTTAAATTCTTTGATTCTTCAGAAAGATAATTGTAAAAAAGAAATTGGTGTTTTAGGTTGTAGTATTTATGACATAGATAATATGTGTACTACATAAATAAGAGTAAAATATAAGAAAACAGCAGAAAAGATGTAAACAATGCTGAGAAGTTCTCACATGGTTCCAAATGGGGCTACATTATTTGCAGTTAGACTATGATAAATTTAGATACATCTTTCATACCAGATATCAATCATTAGAGATCAAAAAGAAATCATAAAAATGCTTAATCTAAAAAAATAGGTGAAAGGAAAAAGTAACAACAAAGAATGGAGCACATATATCAAAATGGTATATTTATGAAACCATATTAATAATTACACTAAACTAACTCATCAATTTTACTCCTATGTATTTAATCAGTAGAAATGAAAGCTTATATCTACATAAATAATTGTAATAGAGTATAGAATGTTTTATATATTAGTTATCACAGTTATTACACAACTGTGCACATTTATCTGTACTGTGTCAAACTATAAAATGTAAAAGGATGCATTTCACCAAATATAAAATATGCCACACTAAACCTCACTGAAGAATTTCAAGTAGATAATAATGGTATCCCATAATCTGTAAAACAAAATAAAAAACAAAATATCAAGATAATTTTATTCATTAAAATATGATTATTTTATTTACATTATCATTTATTCAAGAAATGTAAATTCTAAAAAACTAGAATAAAAATATGTTGACTATTCTCCAGAAATTGCATACTCACTGCTATATTAGAATATTATTTATTATTAAGGAATGAAATATACCTGTAATATATCATGATGATTTAAATAATTTATATTTTCAAATTTTATAATCAATCATCTCTTTAAAGTGAACAAGATCTAGATAAGTAATTTTAGTGGATACCTCTGCTTCTGGAAAAAGCTGTGATTAAATCAATGTGTTTTATAATTTATGGCATGTTAAAATGAGGAAGCTAGATAGTAATTCAGTAATAAAATGCTGCATATTAGACCTTTAAGTGTACTTTGAATTAATCGACCACTCTTGGAAATGCAGAACAACTTTAGAAATACATTGCTATATGTACTGGGGTTTGGCCTTTCAAGGCCAGTTAAAAAAGGAAACTATGTGATGTTTGCTCTTTGTTGTCTCAGAAAGTTTATGTGGATTCATTTCATCCTCTTACACCAAAAGTCCTATAAACTGGGTTCACTTGCCTTAGCTTTTATCAGATATCTAAAATCATAGAAAAAGAGTTCTATCTGATGAGGTAGGACCAGTCCCAGATCACGTTAATATTGAGTTGTCCTGCCTATACACTGCTTTTTCATTTCAGAGCGATTTATCACGGATACCAGAAAGCCCACTGAAACAATTCTAAAATGGTCTAAGAAAGGTGGTTTAAGTGGTTTTACTTTTGGAATTTGAAATTAACGCTGTCTTTATTGACATTAGCAGTCCAGATTTTATTTCCTGAGGAGTGGAGGAGAATGCCAGATCTTTACTCTCAGAAAGAGTTTTAAACAAATTCTACCAATGTAATAAAACATGATGACACAAGATATTATCAATATTAGCAGGAGAACATGGTACTGATTATGGAGAACAGAGTGTGTAGAAATCACTGCAAAGTACAGTTGGGTTGAGAGTTAAAAATTTGGGTTGTACTCTCTAGGAGTCAGAACCTGACACCCTCCCACACTCCTAAAATTCAGGCTATGCACAATTATTTTCTTCTAAAGCAGACAGCATGGAAAGGGAAAGGAGGTTAATTTACCATATGGAAACCTGATACACACTTTCTCAACCAGGTGACCGAGGTCATCCTCAGCAGTAATGGCCACTTTGATAGTGTGACCCTGTCCTGGGGTGTGGTAAGTATGATACTCTAACTCGGCAGTCTTTCTCCTCCAAAGTCCAAACTATAGTCTAATGATGAGAAAAGCATTACATAGGTCCCACAAAAGCCTTAATCAGTGCTCATCAAAAGGTTCAAGAACATGAAAAACAAAGGCCTGAGGAATTGTCAGAAACAACATAGTGTATCTGGATGGCATCCTAAGCAAGAAAAGCACATTAGGAAAGACTTAGGAAATCTGCATAAAGTATGGACTTCAGTTAATAATAATGAGCTGATATTTATTCACTTGTTGTGACAAATATGCTACACTTATGGGGAAACAGGGTTTGGGACTTATAAAACATCTCAGTGTAGTTTCATAGTTTTCAGTATGTCTGAGTGTTTTAAAGTAAAAGTGGTAGGAGAAATATGTCATCCCATTCTTGTAAAGCTAATTATAACCTTCTTAACCATTCAGTGATGAATTTATTCTACTTTATTAATTTTATTTGTATGCATTTTAATCTGTTGATATTTACACATTACCTTTGATCCACCTGCTTAAATGGATTGTTTCCTTTTAGTTACTGGAAGAAATCCTTCTTTACTCATTGTCACCAATTGCCAGGTGCTTGGGATAATGTTTAGCATGAGCCGTGGGCTCATCAGTGTTTTATTACCAAAATTTTCCTATTTAGAATCATGTATAGGTTCTAAATGAGTCTCAGAGAAGACTGACTAAGACACATTATTGCAGCAATTAAGTGACCAGTCCAGGATCATAAGTTTCATTTGATGAAATTCCAATGTATTGAACTTGTCATTATAACCTAACTCACAAAATAAAAACACTGCTGGATGACCTGGCATTAAATAGTTTATCATTAATGCAATTGCTTGAGATGACATCAATTTGTTGCCTGTTAACATTAACTGATTAGCTAGTTTCTTAAATAAGAGTCAGTTTTCTTCAAGAGAAAAAAAGCAGTAACCAATGGAATATTGTCCTTGATCTACTGAATTTTACTTTTTATAAGCAAATACTTTCACTTAAAGCATTTTGTAGATTGAGAAGTTGTGACATTGTTTGAAATGTCTTTGCTTGTTTTCTCTTTTTTAATATGGAACACATCTTACCAAGCTTAAAATAATTTAGTAGTTATACATTCAGTGTAAAGTTGAACATTTGTTGATAATTGACACACAGAAATTATTTAGAGCAGAAAACAGCAAGTCTGTTCTTTCCAAGTTCCAAGAATCACCTGCCCTCTTTTTGGAGATAAGTTCATTCGCCTTTTTGTATAAGATATTGCTTGATGTAATGGGGTATTATTGTTTTAACATATAGTATGTAATCTCTTGAAGGAATGAAATTAATATTAAAAAGGGAAAACTTCCTCTTTTACACAGTAGTCAAAATAAGACCAGATATTTTCTATTATTATTAGAAGTTGACATTTTGAATGACAGTCTTTAACAACTAAGCAGTAGTTTAGCATAGACTCAAACATTATCATAAAACAGTCTTTCTTTTATTGTATCTGTGTGACATGTGACCTGCAATAAAACCAATCAAATAAGCAAGCAAACACATCCACAGCTTAACCAGAGATGGTGGCTCATGCCTATAATCCCAGCACTCAGGGACTGAGGCAGGAGAATCTTTACAATTTTAAGGCCAGCCTGGTCTATATAGTGAGTTCAAGTGCAGTCTGAACTACATAGTCAGACCCTGTTCAAAAAAAAAAAAAATATATATATATGTATATCCATGCTTTTCTATTTTGAATCAATTTTTTTGAGAAGTAAGATGATTATTTGTTTTCATTAGGCAACACATCTTACAAAATATTTTGGTAACATTTTAGTGGACTCATAGTTCATGCTGCTAAGTGCCTTAGTTTTTTTTGATCTATAATGACTTCTAAAGGCCCATAGTCCTCAAACTATGGTACTGTTGGGAGGTAGTAATGTCTAATGGCAAGCAGTTAGCCCATCGGGTTTGTGCTCTTGAGGCTATTAAAACCCTGGCTCATTCTCTATGTTTTGGTCTTCCAGCAACCATGAGGTGAGCAATCTCCTTTGACATGTATTCCTGTCATGATGTACTATGCTGCCACAGGCCCAAACCAACACGACCAACTGACTATGGATTGCAACCATGAGAGAAAATAAGCCTTTTACCCCCACTAGTTGATTCCCTCAGTTATTTTGTCCCAATAACAGGAAACCAACACAGTGAGTCAATGAACAAGCAAGTGTACAACTCTGAGGGGAAGATGAGTTAATTCTGTTTGCTGGTGAGAGAATTCTACTGAGTGCTGCTAGAAAGGACTTCATTCTTTGTTCTAACTCATACTCTAGTAAAAAGCATTGGTCAAATTACAATTAGTAACTTCTCTCAAATTCATCCTTGATCTGAAATCACAAGTACAACAACTAACTTGAAACTTGGACAAAGACAAGTATGTTCAGGGGGAAATAGAACGCACTTGTTTGCTTAACAAGACCAATGTCAGTGAAATAAGATGGTCAGAATATGTAGAGAGAAACTGTTGATGAATTGCCAAAAACAGTGTACGAGCCACACTGAGAGTATGACAATCTGTGGACTGTAGACGAAGGAAGGTATTTGCACACAGTTTAGCCTTTTGCTTGAAAACCTCGCTATCTTCTTAAAAGAAACAGAAAGAACCCTGAGAAAGCTTCCGTTACATTTCCAGGGGAGGGAAGATGGCTCCCATTTCAGAGATTCCAGACTACCTCTTTCTTCTGACCCCAAGGAAGAAAAGTAGCATGAAAGGCAATGAAACCAGAAACTGAAGGCACTCATGAAAATCCTACAAAAGATGCAGGAAAGAGAAAAGGAAAATGAAGACTCTATCACCAGGTGATGGGGAGAAATACTTGGTAGGCCCACCATTTAAGTCTATGAAACTTCTTACCCAAACCTAGTATTACAATGTCTATGACTTGAGTTTAATCACATCTTACCAAACATCAAAAAATACTCTCTTGCCCTTACTTAATACTGTGTTAAGAAGTATAGAAAATAAGTTATTTGGAGTAAAGCTTGGGTAGAGGCAGAATATCTTTGGATAACAAAGAAGGGAAGCCCAAAGCCAAGCAGAGAAACACAGTCCTTGACTCATTTTGCAGCTAAAAATCCCATGCCAAAATTCTAGCATAGAAAAATCTTGTTCATGTTCAAGCAGTGCAGTTACCGTATGACACATGATCCTCTTGCAACAAAATATTATGAGGCAAGAAAAAATACAATCAGAAGAGACAAAATGATTAGATCTTGTCTCAGATGTAAAATGATTGCTAGAAATATATATTATGAAATCTCAAACAATCATTAATATGTCTTACAGACTGAATGCATTTGAACCCCAAAATTTATATATTGAAGCCCTCTCAATGTGATAATACTGGATGTGGGTCACTGTAATGTGATTAAATTTAGATTCTGTCATGAAGATGTGGCCCCATGATGCAATTAGTGCAACTTCAGAAAAAGGGAAAAATGATGGAACAACTTTGTTCAAAGGAAGAGGGGTTAAGGGATATTGATGACAATGCATTCCTTATTCTAATAATTTTTAAAACACGAGCTGTATCCCTTGGGTCATCCCTTGTAAATTCAAGCTTCCTTCACAAAACAAATTTAATTCATCTCTTTGGGCATATTAGCCAACTGTCTTTCTTTAACTTCTCCCTTTTTTATACTTAAGTCTGATCTTCATTTGTAAGGGATCGATTTCTATTCTATTGAAAGCCTTGAAATCCTCTTTTTCGTTTGATGTTCTTAAATTTCATTCTAACATGCCCTGTGAAACACTATGTAATTGTATAATCTCTGAACTTCTACCTTTTTGAAAGAGAGGTTTAAGAATATTTTAATTTTCTATTATTGCTGTAACAACAACAAACTTGGCAGTTAAGGACAGTCCACATTTTCTCTTATGGGTCTAAGGGTAGCTTCCGTGATCAGCCTGCAGGCAGGAGTGCAGGGGTTTTGAAGCTTCTTAGCACTGGGGAAGAGGCTGCCCTCCTTGTGCCGCACCCTTTCTTACTGCACTCTGTGGTTTCCCACTATCTCCTCTCTTTATACCAGAATTTCTCTGCCTCCCTGTTACAAAGGTACTTGTGATTACATTTAGGGCCACCAGACAACCTAGGTTTATCTTCCATCACAGAATCTTTAGTTCTAACATGTTTGTAAATCCCTTCTGTGGCCATGTGAGGTCACATTCATGCATTTTGGAGACTATGACACAAGCTCTTCAGGAATCCAATTACATTACAGTTCCCAAATCATGCCTATCCATTTGTCTTTTATTTTCTTGGTTTTTTTTTTCTCTACTTCTATGACACCTTTGGCTATCACTTCTTTCTCTTTTCCTGCTTTCTGATCTTTTTCTTTCTATGGGACACACAGAAGCATCTTTTTAAGGGATGTTTTTAAGAAAAAAAGGAAAGAGAAAGAGGAAAGAAAGGAAGGAAGGAAGAAGAGAGGGAAATAGATGGATAAAGGGAAATTCATCCTTCCTTCCTGACATAAATATTCCCGAGACAAAGGAACATATAATCTAACCACCTGCTTGAAGTATAAGGAAGGGAAGGTGAGAAAAGATATAAACAGCTAGCTAAATTTGTAAGTAGTAGATCTGAGTTTAAATGTAGGCTTTTCCCTGACTTAGTGATCTGGAGCTTCAAATATAATGCAAGAAGAATGAATCTCACCCCACAAAGCTGTTCAAAATGATCTGTATCAGTGAATGTATTATGCACATATAAGTTATTATCATTTCTCCACAGATGGGAAAAACAATCATTCAATTATTTATTATTTTTGATGTCTTTTATTTCTGGTCTTCTTGACTTATGATATAGACAATTGCTGACTGATTTCAGGGGAAATTTATTTTTATTTTTTCTCTTTTAAAACTAAGAAGAGCACACACTTCCAAAACCACCTCTTAATTCTCATGAAACAACAGCAGATTGACCTATACTTGATTATTTCACTGCAAAGTTCTGTGAGCCTGACCTCGATGAAGCCATTGATTTTTTTTCATAGTTCCTTATGAAGCCCATTAGGCAAGTTTCTCTGTGGAGTCCATGACTGTGTGGAGAGCCATTGGCCTTTTTATGACCGGCAATATAAAAAGGTTCATTAGCTCCCGCACAGACACAGTATAGACAGAACCAGGGCTGAAGGGCAGCTCAGGCCCTGGGCAGTGAATTTTTTTTTCTCTTTGCTTATTAGCACTTTTAATGGACAGTAACTCACCACTTTTGCTCATCTGCTCTGGAATCCATTTCCAAGGAGCAAATATACACACAAGGGGCCTTGTGACCTGCTCTCCTCTCTTTAGTGTAGTTATTAAAAGCCTGTAGTGGCACAAAGAAGGTCCAAATGAAGTGAAGAAGGTCAGTTCGGGTGGAATCTGTGACTACTTCCTTCAATGACTGTGACACTGAAAAATACCTGACCTCAGTGAAATGAATTTTTGGCTAGATTTTCCTAAATAAAAGATAACTGGGTGATATTTAAATTTAGAAGCATTCCTACAAAGAAAAAAATTATCAGTTAAAAAGCCATATATTTCTCTTTAACATAAGTCCAAATTTTTGGAGAGAATACAGTTAAAATTCACTAGTAATAAGAGAGTCCTATAAATAGTTGAACTCACAAAATGCTGGGATGGATTTCAAATAGTCCCCAACTCCTAGAACTCGTGATTCCTTTTAGTTTGTTTTTTAATTGTTGGTTTGGTTCTTGATTTTTCTGTTTTTTTCTCTTTAAAATAAAAAATAAAATAAAATAAACTTTAATATTTTAAAATTATGTAAGTAGCATATATTCTTTGGGGAAATATATATAGCATAATAAATGCTATAAAATTCTCTGATTTCTACTGCATAGAATTTAAAACCTATTTCTATGATTATATTTACCTGCATATAAAACTCATTCATTATTCCATGATACTAGGAGCAGTTTTTCCTTATATACAAATCTATATTGTATGATTAATGAATACAGATCTGTAATGTCATTCTTAATGAGTAATATGAATTATATGGATTCATTATAAACTCATTGAGAAAAATCCTATCCTTTAGCTTTGTTCCTATCTTGTCCCCCTCCACTTCCTTCTTTTTGTAGTAAACATCTAAAAGTACAGAGGAATAAATCCAGTTTAAACACATGTTTTGGGTAGAAACTGGTTGAAGTCCCAACCTCATGCAGTAGGTAGTAAGGACTTGGTCATGCTTCCCAACTGCTGGGACTATTCCTTCCTTCCTGTGCAAAGGTACATCTTATGGTAGGGTTTTGTGCAAATGAATTCAAATATCACTTGTGATGTTCTTAGCAGTGTTCTCATAATGCAGTAAACACATTGTATATGACAACCATTAAGCATCAGTTCAATATATAATTATGCTTTCATCTATTTCTTTGGGATAACCTCAAAGTAGAACAGCTGCTTCCAAGGATTTGTACTGTTTAAAACTATTGTATATACACTAAGGCAGCCTCTGGAAAGTCTGTGCCAAGTTGCTACAAAATAGTTCACTTAGGTATCAGTGTTTACTAACATTAAGTGTTTTCTTTGAAAATATTTTTCTTAAAAATAACTCAATATTAATCATATTTAATTTTCATTTACTTAGCTACTAGTGAAATTGAACTTTTAAAATGCACATATATTTGCTGCACACCTATATTTCTCCTTTAGTGGCTATTCATTCATACACGAGCCTGTTTCTCTATTGACAGCACCTCTATAGGTGGCAAGAATTAAAATTATTTTTGTGATATTTATATTCATGCATTTTTTCAGATTTTCATGCTTCTTCGTGTTTATTTTTTTCATAATTGTAGTTATACCGACTTTGGGTTATTTCTGTTGCATATCAATTAGCATTTTTCCCTAAGATTCTTGTCTGTGAGACTCCTAGTTGGGCAGCATTTCTCCAATCACTGTCTGGTTAAATCAAAAGAATTCAGTTTTGCTGTTTGTTGCTTTGTATATATTTAGAATTACCAGGGAATATCTTTCTTTTGTGAGAGGATTCTAAAAGTAGGATTCACTTAACTTAAATGTACTAAATGCTAATGTGGGCAACAGAAAATTGATATAATTTTAGGCCTCAATAATTAGGAAAAGATAAATCTCCAAGTTCAATGAAAAATATTGCCCTTATATGTTATGCTGACTGTCTATTACAAGTTGGAATTATTCTTAGAATCTGGCTAGGTCCATTCCTATGAGGTGTTACTTACACTTTAATAGAGAATAGAAATAGCAGAGATATGTCCATAACCTCAAAGTTGTATAAATAAAAATCTTTATTTTCTACACAAGCATTGGTTTTCATATATAATTAAAATTTTTATTACATAAATATTCTGATGAAGTTACCAGAAGGATATACAATTTCATAATTTTTAAGTTGGTTATGGCTGAAAACCATTTTAAAAATTCCCACTTATCAATGACTGCTATTACACCAACCCTTATGTTTGTTGAAAATTAAACTCCACTTTCGGGCTTAGATGTAATATTCTGTTCTAATGTCTTTTTATGTTTGTGGGTGTTGCTGATGAAGTTTTATGCAACATAGATAAGTAGATTTTAGTTACCAGAATTTTTTGAGGAGGGAAGTCAAAGACATAGATCGGAGTTTACTTCATAGTCTGATGAATGAGAATGTTTTATTTGAGATGAGAGGGGAAGACAGTGTGATTGTTCCTCAGGAATATACTCCTATTAAGATTTTTTTCTATTTCTAATAAATTCTGCAATTATACTTCCTTATAGTAAAGATGTAATACTGTTGCATTATTGATCTATAAGGAATCAAATTAAGTACAGAAGAAATTACCTTAAGTGATTTTTAGGAATCAATATTATGTGATATTGTTACAGATTATTAAATGATGACTTTCAAATATTATGATATTTATAGTTACTTTGAATGTATAATTTTAAGCTTTTCAGTCATATTTTAGCTTAAATAGATTTTAGCATGTACTGAAACTAGCTAGGTCTCTTGTACCAACTTAATCTGCCTTATGCTTAATATCACTACCTATCTCATACTGGAATTATGTTTTCTATCACTGCTAATTTTACATGTCATTTTCATCTATTTTTCTGAGTATTCATTGATCATGAGGAATATGAAAGAATGTAATGAGAGTTTCTACATTGATTAACTTTATTTACTTTACTTACTGTTCTAAGTTCCATGGAAATATTTTATTAAGACTAATGCAAGACTTTGCAATCAAGCTGTCAGATTTATTTACAAACCTTTTTCATTTCACTTTCTGTGTGAAGCCCAGAACAGGTTCCCTAATCAAAATCAAATTACTTTCTTTGTCTTTAAAATAATATTTATTTTTCTTTGTTTTTCTGAGAAGTGTTTGAAATAAAATATGTAAAAGCACCTTGTAGGATATAGCACTAGACTCATAAAAAAGATTAAATAATCTCTTGTTTTACTGTCAAAACAATCCTGTGTTTGAGAGGATACAGATAATTTAATTTCATTTGATCTCTAAATTGATTTAGAAAAGATTGATAATGTTATACAGTTTTGAAGTTTTATTTTTACTAAACTTTTTTGAAAGAGTAAATTATGATTCAGATGCTATTTTTTTTTCTGACTGTAGTTGGGTTTGTATAAATTAGTTCCATTTGTGTCATTTTTAATTAGCACTACTAATGATGCATGATTTTAATTAGATCACTCTGAAATGAAGGAAAACATGATTTTTCTCTTGGGTTAATGTTTTCTAATTTAAACTTTTCAACACATTGCAATAGTTTGCTTTTTTCTACAGAATAGGGTAAAAAAGTTTATAAGATATTTCATCTGTTAAATACTGAAATCTGCAAATTCAGAGGTTTTTTTTTCTTTTTTCACAAAACAATACAACTTCCTTAGAGAAAAGGTTATTTACTGTATGAAGTTACAGTTTTCTGAGCCTCTGTGATTTTGGTGAGAAAAATAGCTGTCTTTCTAAAAAGTAGTTTGTTGAATAATATTAAACCACCATTAAAAATAGCCAAAAACATACTAAATTGCAAAATTATGCTAAGAAATGCGAAGCTATCATTCTCTTTCACTGTCATTCTCTTGCTCAAACTGATAGGGTGGAAGACATAAATGTGTATTCATGTTTACTGCTAGGCACTATTTCTTAACTTCATAGTCTTACATTTTTGATGCCTAGAGCCATGTGATTTAGATAGTGGTGGTGAATTTCACCCCAATTTCAGTGGCAAATTTTACCCATGCAAGGAAGACATTTATTTTATCTAGCCCAACTGGGACTGTGCTTCTTTATCCAATTCTGAGAATTTGACCTCTATCATCTTTTCCTGAGTTACACAGTTTTTTGCCTTTCATATCCATTTGTGACTTGGTTTTGCTCCATTCTATGTAAACATTTTCTCTTTTGGCACTCCTATCCCCATCATAATTCAAATTTAGACCTTGAATCCTCAATCCTGTGGCTGCATCCTTTAGAGCTCAACTGTGAAGTTACAACACTCATATAAAAATCCCTGCTGCCTATCTGTCTTCTACTCTCAGAATGTTAAATCACTGGAATTCTTGATAGCCATTATTATCTTACTAGACCTTTTAGAGAGCAGATGTTATGAGACCTCCCATTTTTTTCTCCAGTGTATGTTGACATTAGCGTGTGTTTCTCATTTGTTTTGTGTCTCCTACTCTTTACTGTATTATCATAGTTAATGATGTTTTGTCTTATTCTACATTATAGGACCACTTTAAACATTACATATTTACATTTGGTTTCTAGTTTTGAAGATGATTATTTCATTCCTCCAAATATATGTTAATTTAATAAAGCTTGTTATGGCTTTTATCTAGATGTCTCCTAAAGGCTCATGTACTCCTGGTTAGGGGTTTTTAGAGATAGCTGGATTTAGGGTGTGTGAATATGAGTTAGGGGTGTGATTATTAAATTAGTTCACTGGCCGGCCATGACTGCGTGTGCTACGGTGCCATCCCAGCACATAGGGCAGACTCCACACCCTGCTCCCGGGTGGTAAGACCACGCTCTACCTCTGGGGCCAGCCTAAGAAGCAGGAGAGGGATGGCGGCCCTGGCCAGGCCACACCCAGTGAAATTCCAGGCAGCCAGCAGGGCCCAGATTCCAGCCCCAGACTGAGACCTCCTCAGGATCCCAGTGCACTCACTGGTTAAACTCAGAACTTACCTCCTGGGGGAACCTTGGACTACAGCAAGTAACTGAACTAAATTGAAGGGAGATTCAGTAACTGCCCCACCCAAACAGAAGATACCAGCAGGCCCCAGTCAGTGTGGTAAGTATACCCCTAAAATAAAGGTGTACAGTGGGTAAATAGGGCCAGTAGTAAAGCTCCCTCCAACTAACTGTAAGACTTGGTGAGTTTGACAAGAGTATGGGTGACCCCCTCATATACACAGAAAACATCAGGCAGAGTGAAAAGGGCAAAATGAAAAAGTAAAATTCAGTCTCAAACATCGAGTCCACCAGAAGCAAGTACAAGAGACACTGATATAGCGGACTTCAAAAGTAACACACTGGAAATCTCTGAAAAGATAGCAAGTGAAATAAAAAAAAAAAAAAACTCCATGAGGCTATAGAGGAAATCAAATTAGAAGTAGTCTCCCATATAAAGATAGAAATAACCTTAGTAAAGGAGTTGCTGAGTGCAGCTAAAAAAGAAATAGAGAAAAAAGTACAGGAGCATGGGAAACTGATTGAAACCTTGAATGGGCAATATAGAAAACATGCAGAATTCATGAAACAAACTCAAAGAGACATCCAAGAAACAAAAAATTCTATTGAAAGCATGCAAAACAGCATAAATGAAGCTTAGGATAGGATTTCAGACCTTGAGGAAAGATCGCAATTAGTGATCATGAAAGGGCAGAACTTTTAAAAATAACATAACAGCATGAAATGACAATCCAGAAGCTTCAAGATGATGCCAAGTGCAACAGTGTAAGATTAATGGGCATTAATGAAGATGCAGGAGTCAATGCAAATGGCATATGTAAAATATTCACAGAAGTAATGAGAAAATTTCCCAAACATGGGGAAAGACACTGATATGCAGATAAGTGAGGCATATAGAGGCCAAACAGTAACAACCAACATACATAACAACCAACATACATCCATGCCCAGACATATAATAATTAAGATCTCAAATATACAGCATAAAAACAGAATACTAAAAGCTGTGAGAGAAAAGACACAAATCACTTATCAAGGAAAACCCATTAGATTCACAGAAGACTTTTCAACACAAACACTCAAGGCAAGAAGAACTTGCAGAGAGGTATTTCAAGCCCTGAAAGAAAATAACTTTCAACCCAGACTGATGTACCCAGCAAAACTTTCATTCAAATTTAATGGAGAAACAAGATATTTCCATGACAAAGGACAACTTAAAAAATTCAAGTCCACCAAACTAACCCCAGAAAGAGTACTGAGAGACATACTAGAGAGATTAAAAAAAAAAAAAAAAACCACACTCTCCAAAACAACAACAGAAAGAAACCACCAGGCAGGACAAGCAATTAAACAAGAGGGAAAGCAGGAAGCAAACAACAGGAAAATAACATGGCAAAGTCTAGCCAGTACATATCAGTGATATCCATAAATATAAACAGCCTCAATTCACCTATCAAAAGAAATAGATTGACAGAATGGATCAAGAAACATGATCCCACAATATGCTGTATACAAGAAACAAACCAAAACGAAACACATAGATTAAAAGTCAAAGAATGGAAAACAGTATTCCATGCAACAGGAACCCATAAAAAAGCAGGGGTACCTATCCTATTTGCAGACAATGTTAACTTTAAACCTAAAATGATTAAAAAAGATAAAGAAGGTCACTACATACTTGTTAATGGAAAATTTCAAGAGGAAGAACTAACAATTATAAATATATATGCACCAAATACATGAGCACCCAAATATATAAGACAGATACTAATGCACATGAAAAAACAAATACACAAAAACACAATTATAACAGGGGTTCTTTATAGCCTATTGTCACAAAGAGACAGATCAACTAGACAAACAGTTAGCAAAAAAATAATAGAACTGAATCATACCTATGATCAGTTGGACTTTGTAGATGTTTAGAGAGTGTTCCACCCAAACACATCAGAATACACATTCTTCTCACCTGCGCATGAGACATTCTTCAAAATAGACCATATATTATTTCATAAAACATTCTTAAGTAACTGCCAAGGTATTGAAATCATCCCATGCATAATATCTGACCATAGTGCACTGGAATTGGAAATTAATGGCAAAAGAAATTGCAAAACCTGTATAAATACATGGAAATTAAATAACAGCCTTTTGAACAACAAGTGGGCTACAGATGAAATTAAAGAAGAAATAAAGCAATGCATACAATTCAATGAAAACACGGAAACAACATACTGTAATCTGTGGGATGCAATGAAAGTGGTCTTAAGAGGAAATATATAGCAATAAATTGTCATATCAAGAAAACAGAATGAGCACAAATAAACAACCTAATGCTCCATCTCAAGCTCCTAGAAAAAGAAGAGCAAGCTAAACCCAAAGCTCATAGAAGAGAGGAAATTGTAAAGTTTAGAGCAGAAATCAATGCAATTGAAACTAAAAAAAAAATACAAAGAATTAATGAATCAAAAAGCTGGTTTTTTATTTTCTAAAAGGATAATATGTAATTTATCAAATAGTGATTTCTGTTTATCTTTTTTAAAAAATTCTGTAATATTTCTACCCTGTTTCTGTTTTTTTCCCTTTAAATAAAATTTAAAAAATAAATTAATCCACTGACTGGTTTAGGATAGTTCTGGGTGTGGAAAATATGAAGGCCTTCCCTGGGTGTAGGGTGGCACCAACCAATAGGTTTGTAGCCTGGAGTAATAAAATGGACAGTGAGGCTGCTGCCTCTGCCTACCTTGCTATGCACAATTTCCCCTTTGACCTGCTACTCTACATTGTCCCACCTTGGAAACAGCTAAGTGTGGATTGAAACATCTAATAATTTTGAGCTAAAATAAACTACTCTCATCTTGTGTGTATCAGGTATTTTGGCCCCACAAAGAGAAAGTAAGACAAGGATAAAATTGCATTTTAACTATCAGAAGAAAAAAGTGATATTTTCTTAGTACTTTTAGAAAGTGAAGTCATGTCACATTGTGGTGTGGTATATTTTTTTTTGATGCAGCATTAGTTATTAATATAAAATGGGCCACAGTGCATAGCAAATGGTAGACCCAAATTCCAGAATGTCTATTTTCACCTGTGGTATGTAAAATATTTGGAGAATGTCACTGTTATCTTGGTTTTGTTTTGCTTTGCTTTGCTTTTGCTTGTTTTTAGGACAAGGTTTCACTATGTAGCTCAAGCTGGTCTTGAACTCACTGTGTGGTCCAAACTGTCCTTGAACTAATGGCAATCCTCCTGCCTCAGTTTCTTCCAGAGTGTTGGGATTACAGGCACACACAACTGTGCCTGTTCACTCATCCTTAAAACAAGATAAAATTGAGCATGGGGCCAGGGGGTTTAACTCAGCAGTACAAATGCCTGCCTGGCAAATAGGAAGTCATGAGTTCAACCTCCATACAAAAAAAAAAAAAAAGAGATAAAATTGAGCAAATTGAATATCAAAACTTTATGAGTTCATTAGAGAACTGAGACCACATGTTAATTGCCAACTGAAAATCTGGAGATATAGGTAAACCCAGAGCTATGGTCAAGATGTGCTAACTGAGAAAAGAAATACTGGAGACATAAACTGATAGAAACATGCAAGCCTGTCAGAGCCTAAGAAATATTTTTAAAGACCACATCCCAAAGATACACACAATAGAAACACTAACATTTGTGTATAAGATTACAGGAAGCTTCCCCTTTCCCTATCCCATGCCACCACTATAACAGAGCACTAGCATAGCAACGAAGGACTGCAGCTGCAAAAGAGGCAGTACCAACTCTAAGAAGTACTTAGGGGAGCCCAAAATATACAGGAAAACAAAAATAAGGGCACTATGGGAGAGTGAGCACTTACAAATGCAGCAAAAATGAAACATAGCCCAACTCTTAGCAACCACACAGAGCTTTATTCCCATGCTCTTTACCTGACACCATATTACCTGATACATTGTATCAGTTTTTCAATGAAAACGCACAGTGCACACCTAAAGGCACACAGTATAGAGACATAACTATCACAAACAGACACATGGAATTATGATTAATATGTTAAGGACTCTAACAAAACAATACACAGGAACAAATGATCAAAATTAGCACAGTTCAGTAAACAAAATGATGGAAACTAGGAACAAATTTTAAAAGAAGTGCAAGAAATTTAAAAGAAAGAAAAGATGAGTTCATCAATAGGCTTGTCATAGCTGAGGAAGGAATTAATGAACTTGAGTACATGTCAGTGCAAACTTCCTAAATTGAAACATAGCAAAAGAAAAGCACAGAGCATTCAAGAACTGTGGGGAAGTTTCAGAGCATATAGCAAGAAGGCAATTGGTGTGAAGGAAGGAGAAAAGGTGAAGAATATAAAAAATATTTGAAGCAATACCAACAGGTCAAGAATTTTTCAAAAAGCAGTAACTACACCACAGAAGCAAAAAGCCTGAGAACACTACATAAGCTAACCAGCAAAATTATACATCTAGGCATAGCATATTCAGGTTTCAAAAAGTCATAAATAAGGAAAAAATCTGGAAAGAAACCAGAGGGGGGAAAAAAAACACCTTAGCATAAGAAAGAATAATAAGAATTATACTTGAGTTCTCATCAGAAGCCACACAAGCCAGAAAATCCTGGAGTGGCTGTTTTAAAAACTGGAAGAGAAAACACCTCCCTAAGATGGACTTTTATTTTGGTCAAAATAATCTTTCAAAAATGATACAGAAATAAAGAATTTTGGAGTTAAGAAATCCAGGTAATCTGTCACCTTTAAACTATACTCAAAGAGATGTAAAAGAACATATTTAGTGAGAAAGAAAATGGTTGAAGTCTAAATTTGAATCTATATAAGGGAAAGGAGAGCACCAGAGAAGGCATCATGAAAGGTTAAAAAAAATACTATATAATTGTTCATGTTCTATTCCCCTAATTCTTTTCTTTATAAACTGTTAAATGTAGATAATAGCAGCCATGCATTGGAGAATATAGTACAGAAATATTTGAGATAATGGCCACATGTTTTAAGAGGTGGAGGAGAAAAATTAAGAATTCTTGTTTACAAGGTATCTGTACTATTAAAGAAGTGAAATAGTATCATCTGAAAGTGCAGTAAGATTAGTTGTAATATATGGTACAAATTTTAAACCACCACTTAGTTAAAAGCACTCCACCATAATAGGAGTGTGCCAAAGGAATATAGAACCAAATAAAAGAGCTCTTGAGGAGTTAGGTTTGAAGACAAATTATCTACATAAAATTCTGGATTTGCTAAATTTTGGATTTATTTGTGCCTTGGTTTATAGCTAGATGTTTCCCTAAAGTCTCATGTGTTCGTAGATAGTGCTTTGGGAAGGTGATTGGATCATGAGTATGTGATACCCATCTCTGGATTAGTTCACTGATAGCTGGGTGTGATGTTGAAACCAAAAAACTAGTGGGAAGAGGTGGCTCACTGTGGGTGTGACCTGGAAGGTTACATATCCTTCCTATTCTCTTGACCCCTTTCTACTTCCTACCACTGTGCAATGGCTCTTTCTCCTCTGCCATGCTGCCTTGCTTTGGAGTTAGAAGTCTACATTGAAACCTCTACAATCTGTGAGCCAGAATAAACCTTTCCTCCTTTAAACTGTGAGTGTTGGGTATTTTGTCTCAGTGATGATCAAAGTAATTAACACAGATTGATTGTCTACTATGTCACATTTATTTATTTGTTGAATAATTTATATCTGCATAGTTTCATGGATATTCATTTTAAATTTGGGCTATCTGGTTTTCCTTTGTTTTTGCTCAATTCATTCTAGCTCTGGCTAAAGAGCTCTTGAGGATTTGGGTTATTGTCTTGTTTTGTTAGTAGCTGGATAATCAGTTCTTAGAAAAGTGCCTCCCCTATAAAGATTCTCAGTAAATATGTATGCAAATGTGAGAATATCTTTGTGCCTTTTGTTGTTTGTTACTCTCAGAGTTTCTTATTGTAATACTTTTAATCATTCCTAGAAATATGGAAATGAGATTTGCAAAATTAATTCATTATAATATGCCCACTTAAATGCACCATTGTGCATTCAATCTCAGAATTTCTAAAAGAGTTAATCATCTTTATCCTTACTTGTAAGTTATACCACTCTCCTGGGTATGCTGTTTTGATTATTAGTATAATTATCAACTGGTCACATGAATATAATCTGTATTTGCTTTCTTTCTTGCAAACAATTCACTTGCCAGTTTTTAACATTTCTCCCGTTTAATTCTTCTGTCTTTATTTTGATTTAAAAAGAGTAAGTCAGTTCACATTTAAGGTGATTTACTCACACTTTTTAGTTACCTGCTGAAATAAATACCAACTTATTGTTTTATAACAAATAAAAATTTAATGATGTTCCCCCATTTGAATAAAATATTTAAAATAGTTAGTTTTGCATATTTCATCCATGACATACTATTATCGGGACAATAGAAATAATGGCATCATGTTTATTGAAATTCATCAAATAATCTAGTAAGTAAAAAATAAATTGGAAGTCAGTGAGTCTAACAAAGTATTTTAAGAATGTTCTGTTTCAAACAGACTAGCAGACTGAATAAGACATAAATATTATTTTTATTTATATTTTTAAATGTATAGTAAAATCAAAGTTCCTCTAATTTAGGTTTAAAATCAAAACTTAAAGGCCTAGAAATGCATAGTACCTCAGTTCAAGGAATTCAAGAGAATTGAAACAAAATATAAAGCTTAACCACTGACATGTTCCTTTAATAGTACATTATGAAAAAAAGTCTGAGCACCAGAAATTTATACAGTCAAATATTAAAAAGAATAAATCACATATTGTTAAAATGAAAGGGAAAGCTTGATAAACAGGAGACAAAATAAATTAGTATAAATATCTCAGATATAGTACCAAAAACAAAAAAAGGAAATTGATTAAATGTATCAACTAAAATAAAGAGACCATCTTGTTATGGGATTAAAAATGCTGAATTCATAGTATTCTTTCTCAATATCTTCCAAAAACTTGAAGAGGAACTATTTGGAAACTCATTACTTTATCCATATACCTTTATACCAAAGCCAAAAAGAGGGGAAGGGAGAGAAGAGGGGAGGGGAAGGGAAGGTAGGGAAGAGAAGAAAGAGAAGGAAGAGGAGGATGAAGATGATGATGAAGAGGACAAGGAGGAGGAGAAGGGAAATTACAGACCAACATTTTTAATGAATATCATCACAAAATTTTCAAAAAACACTATCAAATCAAATTTCATAGCATGCCATAAGGATTATACAGCATGACTAGATTTATTCTACGAATTCAAGGTTGTTATCAGTACATTTTGTGGTACTATAACAGATAGTAGGGGTTGTGTTGGGTAATTTATAAAGAAATTTATTTTTCACAGTTCTGGAATTGGGATGTTTGATACTGGAGCTCAAGGCTCTGTTAAGGACACTTTTGCTGAGATATTCCTTGACAGAAGGTCAGAAGGTAAAAGAGGGAGATATAAAGAGGAAGCTGAACTCATTCTGTGAGGAAGAGACCATTCCCATGACACCAGCATTAATTCACTCATTACAGCACAGTCTTCATGACTGAATAACTTCTTAATGCTCCACCTCTTAATACTGCCTGATGACATCTAAATTTCAGTATGAGTTCGGGAGGAAATATTCAAACCATAGCAGATGGTGTAACATATGAAAATCAATCATTGTAACACCCCAAACAGAGAGACCAGAGGACAAAACCAAATGGTCATTTTAATTAATGCAAGAAGAGTATTTAATAAGATTTAACACTTTCATAATTAAAAACACTCCACAAATTAGGGATGAAAGGCAAATATCCCACTGGAATGAAAACCATATATGGAATGTCCTAAAGTAACAGTGTAAAAATCTGAATTTCTTTTTCGCTAAAATCAGAAAGAAGTCAATAATGTTTATTCTTTATTGTTATGCTTTATATCATGATGTCCCCCCAAAGATCATGCACTCACAAATGGGGATTTTTGAAGCTTGCTGGATTTAGGGTATGTGATACTGGGATTAAGGTTGGTATGGTATCAAATTTGTCCAGTGATTGGGATTAGCATAGTTCTGGATGTGGCTGCATGGTTTTAAAAAAGACAGAAGTTCTATCCTGGGTTTGGATGACACCACCTAAAATGCTTGTAACCAGGATGGGGTAAAAGAGGGAAGCAGGCTGTCTGCTTTCTGCTTCACTGCCTGCTGTCTGCTTCACCATAGACGGTTTCTCTTTTGCTGTCTCCCTTTGCTATGCCACCCTGCCTTGCACATGACTATGGACTGAAATTCTATGAACCATGAGTTAAAATAATTTTTTTTTCTCTAACTTTGGGTACTCGGTATTTTGTCCCAACAAAAAATGTAGTTAGGACATGTATATTTCTGTTTATCATAGAACAAGAGGTCTAAAAGCAATCAGGCAAAACAAAGACATAAATTGTATTCAAATTGTAACACTGTGAGTAAATTTACTTCTATTGGCAGATGATATTATATTATGTGTATAATCTCCTAAGATAGCACAGGAAGCCTAATAGAATCAATGAAATATTTAATTAAAGTTGCAAAATACAATATACATGCTTCACATTAGTTGAAATTCTACATATTAACAATGAACAACCCAAAAATAAAATTAAGGAAACAATTTTACTCATAATAACATGCAAAGAATTAAGCCATCACAAATAAAAAGACAGACACACAAACATAAAATATTGGTAAAGGAAGTTAAAGACACAAGTAAATGAAAATATATCTAACATTTATAGATTGGAAAACTTAAAATGTTATAAATATCTATACTTCCCAAAGTAACCTGCAAATTAAATTCTATTTATATCAGAATTACAATGGCATTTTTTCAGAAAAATAAAAAGAGCAATGTAAAAATTCACATGGAACTCCAAAAGACTCCCAAATGTACAAAAATAATCTTGAGAAAATAAAACACAGTTGAAAGTCTCACATTTTCTGATTACAAAATAAATTTAAAAAGCTGCAATTATCAAAACAATATAGAACAATCCTAAAGATGGACACAAAAACCAATAGAACAGAAGAGAGCCCAGAAATGAATGTTCACATATATGGTCGGACAAACTTCAACACTAATGCTAAGAATATGCAATGGTGAAATGATAGACTCCAAAACAAACAGTACTGGCACAACTAGATAGTCATCTATTATTAAAAAATAGAGGAAACAAGAAAAAAATAAAAAGTAACCCAATTCTTATATAAAAAATGCACTCAAAAAATGGGTTACAGTTCTAAATGCAGGACCTGGAACTATAAAATTTCTAGAAGAAAACAGGAGAGAAGCTTCAAGACACTGGATTTAGCAATGATTTCTTGGATAAAATATCCATAGTATAGGCAACAAATGAAAAAATAGAATAATGAGCTGCATCAAACCTAAAAACTTTGTCCAGCAAAGGAATAATGAAGTGGAAAGAGAGTGCATAAAACGGAAGAAAATATGTATTAATTGTATGTAAGAGAGCCAGACTAGATAAGAATTCTTGTACTAATTAGCTTTTCTGTTGCTGAAGCAAAAAACCTGACATGCAAAACTTAAAGAAAAAATAGGTTCAGTGGTTCTAGCCAATGGTTGACTGGCCCCTGGGCAGAAGCAGCACAGTAGAAGAGTATAAGAAATGAAAGCAGCCAAGAAAGAGAGAGTCAGAAAGAGTTAGTCAGAAAGGAAGGGTCTAGGGTTAGAAGATGCCCTCCAAAATCACATCCTCAGTGACCTATTTCCTCCAAATGGGCCCCATCTGCCAACAGCCAGTTCAACTATGAATTTATCAACGGGTTAATCCAATAATTATGCTAGTGTCTTCATGCTCCAATCACTTCCTAGGCATCACTTCTGGATAAATGAGATGTTTAGGGACACTTTTGACCTAAGTCATAGCAACTCCTCAATGCAATAACATTAATAAAAACAACTCAATTAAAAACAGGCAAAAGACTTAAATACACATCTCTCCAACAAATGTCTTACAAACATCTGAAAATAAGCTCAACATCATTAATCATCAGGAAAATGCTATTCAGAATCACAGTAAGATACCACCTCAGCCCCATCAGAATGGCTACTATGAAAACAAAACAAGCTGGGGATTTACTTCAGTGGCTCAAGCTCTTGCCTGGTAAGCGTGAGGTTGTGAGTTCGCTCCCCAGTACTAAATAAATCAATAAATAAAAATTAAATTTTTAAAAAAGGAGGAAGAAGTGTTGATAAGGATGTGTTGAAATTGAATCTTCTGTGCAGTTGGCTGTGAACACAAAATACTTCAACTACTGTAGAAA
This sequence comes from Hydrochoerus hydrochaeris, assembly GCA_004027455.1. Taxonomy (NCBI): domain Eukaryota; kingdom Metazoa; phylum Chordata; class Mammalia; order Rodentia; family Hydrochaeridae; genus Hydrochoerus; species Hydrochoerus hydrochaeris. The sequence continues at coordinate 34,432 of PVLA01000193.1, read as the reverse complement.
ACAGTATGGAGATTCCTTAAAAATTAATAGAATTAGCATATGATCCAACAATATAACTTCTGGGTATATAGCCAAAAGATTTAAAAATAGAATCATAAAGAAATACTTGTATATCCACATTCATTGCAGCATTATTCACAGTATTTGAGAGGAAAAAGTAACCTAAATGTCTTCAATGGATATATGGAGAAAGAAAATATGCAAAGGAATATTTAACCTTCAAAAGAAGAAAATCCAGTCACATGATATAGCATAGATAAAATTTACCCGCCTTGTGTAATGAAATAAGGAAGTTTCAAAAGTACATACAGCACAGGATGGTAGTTATATAAGCACCCATATGTCTCAAATTCTTAGAAAGTGGAATGGAGGTTGTGAAAGTCTAGTAGGGTGGCAGGAAAGAGAAGTTTCTGTTCAATGGATATAGAGGTTCAGTTTTGCAAGAGTTGTAGAGAGCTGCTGTGTAACACTATACAGAACATTAATACAACTATACTGAACACTTACAACTAGTTCCAAGGATAAGTTCTTTTATGAGCTTTTTTTTATTACAGTAATAACAAAACTGCAAAAAGAATTTGTACTTTTTAAAGTTTGTTATTACAGCAAACTTTACTGCTCTGTTGTGAGATTTTATCTTTACAATAAGATGCCTTATAAAAAAGTCTATTTTTAATAAAATTTGGGGAAATTAAATTTCATTTTCTTTATTTTATTTGATAAAATGTGATGTTTCAAATGTCTTTTAAAAGCAACACTTTGCTACATGAAGACGCCTATGTAGATGAATACAATATTTTTAAAAAGTTGAGAATTAAGAGATGAAAAATGATACACTAGGAAAATAGTATTTTAAAGAAAGTCATTATACCAATATTTACTTGTATAAAAATGACATTTATGGGCTGGGGATTTAGTTCAGTGGCATAAGTGCCTGCCTTGCAAGCACATGGTTCAGATTTTGATCCCTGGTACCGATTAAAAAAAAAAATGACATTTACAGCAAACTACATTAAAGATATAAAGAAACACCCCCAAATAAAAAGGATAGATATTATCTTTAAATTGCATACAGCAATCTAAAAGAGTTTTAAATACACAAATAAAAGAATTATATGAAAAACTACAAACCCATATACCTAAGAGCTTATTTATGAATAATAACCAACCCAACCTCCCCAACGCCCCATTCCTTTTAAAAATTTGCAGTATTGGACTGAACCTGGGCCTTTACAACAAGGCCATTTTATTTTGTTTAGTGTTTTGAGGTGGGGTATCCGAAAGTTGCTAAGTTGACGAGGTTGAGTTTGAATTTGCAATTTGTCTAACTCAGCCTCAAGAGTGCTGGTATAATAGGTATATCATGGTTTGATTTCCAAAGTAGCCATGAGGAATGGTGAGCTTCCATTCTGTGAGGGCCTGAAGATGCCCAGGGCAGGCCCGGGACACGGTAGTTTGCTCAGTGAGAAAATGGTGGTTTCTTAAAGCAGTTTTAAATGAGCCTTACTCACCAAATATCCTGATAATTTTTGAAAACACCTGATGTTTTACAATGGACACTTTTATTAGCCATGATAATCAATCAAAGTGACTAATAGAATACCTGTGTGAATGAATGTAAAACAGCAGGTTAAATAGCCATAAAAAAGGAGTTTAAAATCTATGAAGTAACAAACTTTACCATGTATCTACTTAAACGTTAATTTGCAGTTTACACAAAAATGGATGTCTTTTATTTTTTAAAACACATGGAATATGCTATGAAAGATAAATGAACAATGGAGAAGAAGGAAAGTGGAGAGGTCTGAAATAATATATACATAAAAAATCTGAAGAGATAATATTATGTACACTTGTCTTCATGAATTTGAAAGCTTTAAAGAAATTAAAAATTTAGTAAATGTAGCTTTCCTGATAAATTTAATCATTCTCCCTATTTACCAGTTGCATTAAAATACCTCTGCATTATTCCTTATTATTTTGAGTTACTGGAAGCTTTCTTGAGATATAATGATTTGTAGAAATTTCTTTAAGATGACAATGAACCTCAGGTAGCAACTAGAAAAAAGTACTAGAGTGGTAAATACAAGACCTTTATCTCTAGTTTAAATTATTGATAATTTTATTAAGTAATTTTTATTTGTGAATTTTTTCATTTATTTTTACCTCCTGATTTCTAAATATAAATTTAAGTGGAATGGAAAGTTTGAAGTGAAAAAGGAGACATTATAGAGCTCTATCTTCTATGCTTTATTTACAAGCAATCTGGGAAAATTCTTTAGCTCTTACAAGTCTTTTTAAGATTGTTTTTTGTTTTTAATATAACTATGAATGCTGAATAAGGTAGCCTAATTAATTTTTGTATTTTATCACTTTGAAGAAATTTTCTGATTATATTAATTCTTTGGATATGGAATTTTATTGTTCAGAATCTATTTGTAAGCTTTAGAAACATATTTCAATGGTTTATGCATATTAGTGTAAGCACAAGGTTATATAGCACACATTAGTTACAGAACATATGAGTGACTAACTCATTTCTTCTAACATTTTCAGTGTCCCAGCTCTCTAATATGAATCACAAAGTCATACGCACTTGTTCACTTTCTTCGAAGAAAGATAAAATTAATGTATAGTAACTTGGATACTGACAAAATGAAGAGCCTCCAATCTTATGTTTGGTTCAGAATCACAATTTTCAAAGAAGTAGATGGTGAGGGGTACAGTTCAGTGGTGGTGTGTTTGCCTAGCACGAGTCAGTCCATGAATTTGATCCCAACATGGGGGAAAAGGAAAAAAGAGAGACAGAAAGGGAAGAGGGAGGGAGGGAAGAGTGAAGGAGGGAGGAAGGGAGGAAGGAAAGAAGGAAGGAATAAGGAAGGTGGGAAAAAAGGAAGAATTTCTATCTAATCATAAATAATGTGAGGTAAACATGGAGCAATGTTGAGGTGCTATAAATACAATATTCTAAATTACAAGGATATAGTAACTTTCATTATTAATTTAAATGTATTATTTCTTTGGTCACACACTTTTTAATTTCTAAAACTATCATAAGACAAAATGTTAGAAAAACATTTAAGAAATAACAATCCCAAATAATACTTTTACTATACTGACATGGCATAGTGAAAGCATGGCATGGGGAAATAACGTGAAAGTTAATGAATCCATTAAACCATCAGAAATCAATTTGTCACCCAACTCTTAAGTTTGCTATGTACATTCACTCACATAAACTAACTATCCTTTAGGGAACTGTGTTCCTTGGTGGATGAAGAGGCATTCCGAAGGAATCTTAGGCTCAAACTTAATCCCCTGGTGAATTCTGAGACCTCTCACTAAAAATCTGAGGACCTGAGACGTTTCAATATTCCTTACTTCTTTTATTCCAACTCATTATTGTAGTATGGGTTACAGATGTACTATTCGTACTTGCCAGAGCAACAGAGTAAGGAGGAAAAACATATATACACATACACATAAACACATACAACTCTATTTTTAGTCCTGGGGTAGCTTTTATTTAAGAGGTGAAGAAATGCCATGTATCTCAAAACAAAAATGTTCTGAACATTTAGGCACAACCTGTGTCCCTTCAGAAGTGGAAGCATTTGGAACTAAAACCTAAAACAAAACAAAACAAAAAATTGGACAATTTGAGAAATGTCATACAAAACATTTTGTGTAGTAACTTACTTAATTCTACACATTTGTTTTCTTACATAATGATGCCAAAATTATGAAAGCACTTAAACTGAGCTGTTGAATTGCTTGTGCAATCAAGAGAGTTGAAACATTAGCTTTTGTCTTCATTTTCTTTTATAATGTAAAGATTTTCTGTGTTGTTCATCACAGAACTGGATGGATGTTCAGGGAATAACTGTACATAGCAACTGATGTTATTGCTTGGAATAACAGTATGTTTGGTTACAATATTTTGGTAGTACTTTTTTATAGAAAATAAAGATCTAAATTTTTACATACATAAAGCATTTAAGGACAAATTTTTTCTTCTTGGGGAAATGTCACATTTCCTTTCCTCCATTGACTGTGGTCTCTTGCATTTTGCAGTGTGGGGCTATGACAATAAATTGTGCACTCATGAATGTGTCCAGCAGCAGCAGCTGTGATCGTGCATAGTTTGCAAAGTTGGTGATGGAAGCTGTAGGGAATAAAATACCAAATAACATGGAAAATAGCAGGGCTACATTTTCAGTTGAACAACTTTCTTTTTTCTTCTTTCTGCTGTGGTCCAATTATGCTTTTCTATGTGTTAGATATCACATTATTTTATTCTGTTAGATTCCTGCATTCTAGGAAGGGAGAACAATCACATGGTAATTTTGACCCCACAACAGATCTACCCACTTGCTGATTGGAAAACAACTGCTGTGTGGCAATATATTTCCTCTCCGGAATTGAAGGAAACATCAAGCTCAAGTGTATAGGAGACCAAACTACTATAGTACCTGCTCATAAGTTTAAAACAGCAAGAGACAACATTCACAAAACATGATGAAATGCAAAACTCAGCTTATAAATTTTGTCCCCTATACTTTTCTTATCAGTTAAATTTTATAAGATTTCATGAAAGGTCATACTTCTTCCCACACTTCTCCAGCAAATACCATCAAGACAACTCAGTAGTTTGTTTTTCACACTTGCAAAAGCTAAAAGATTCTCTTCCTTTTCTAATATTTCTAATTTTCTGCCTTTTTGGAAAACAATGAGGAGAAAGTTATTAAAATAATGCTTCAGTTTTTAGTCCCACTGTCCTTTTTTTGAACCCAGTGAGCACATATGTGCACACAGAAGTTTGATATGCAAGCGTGCACACGTGACCTTAAATTCTAAAGGTTTCAGAATATGAAATGTACACATGTAGCTCCAAGTGAAAGGAATGGAATCAAGGTCCTCACACCTAAGAACTGGAATACGGTTGTCCAGGGTTGAGTGACCATCCAAGCATTAGACCATGTCCTGGGGGCTTAAAATTATATAAATCGTTGAGTATCTCTGTTCTGCCATTGTGAATTCTGGTTTGTCTTCCAAACAATTTCATGGTTAACAGGAGAGATGCTAAAGTTTTCTTCATATCTAGGAATGCAAAAGGAATAGAGAACCCAGTGCCTCTTGGTCAGGGAAGCGATGTAAAGACCTCAGTCTACAGCCACAATTAATGCTTACTTATCAAAGGGGAGTTAAAAATAATATCGTCGTCAAGGGAATTGCTACCCTTACCCATGTAGGTGTTCAACTAAGGAGGAAAAACAGGAAAAAGAGCATGGGCAGGCAATGTGAAATCATCTTTCTAAGTCCTCTAAACAGATATCTTTGGGTTAGCAGAAAAATAAACTATCAATACTTATTTTATATTTCATTGATAGCATCTATCTATAAGTACTGTTCCATTTTTAAAATTAGTTGATTTTTTTCATTTATTCCATTATCAGTGCTGTACTTCTACAAATTATTTAATTGGCTATTATCAGTAGATAGGAAAGCAAAATTTAAAAATAATTTTAGAACTATCACTTTTACTAGCTTTTCTAAATTTTTCTAGAAGCTCTAAAATTTAGTTCTTTTGCAGTTTACAAATATATACATACATACATTTGTAAAAATTCAGTACTCCAAACTTCTCTTCCTTTAATTTATTAATTGTATATTTATTTTTGCCTGTTATTAATTTATTGATGGTTAAAAATTTATACAAAAGCCTTTATAACATCTATTGCTATCACAAATATTTTCTTTTTCAAGGCCTAATTATCACTATATATATATATATATATATATATATATATATAATTTTCTAAAAGTAAAATAACATTGAATTTCAGGAATCTAGCTCTTTTTGTAATGGTGAATTAATTTCAAATATTATTAAATTTCATATTTTATTCAAACATTTTCCTTAGTGATCCTAAATAAATATTCTATTGACCTGTAATTATCTGAAGTCAACAGTAACAACTTTTTTCTTAAAGAACTATCAGTAGTTTTTCTGATTTCTTATGGTATAAAATAGTAAAATTAATATTGGAATGATGTACTATTGAAAAATTTGAATGATTTTCACATAAAGATAGTTGGAACTAATTCCTAATAAAACACTAAGTTAACCTTCACCCCTCCTTCTCTCTCTCTCTCTTTCTTCCTCCCTCCCTTCCTTCCTTCCTTCCTTCCTTCCTTCCTTCCTTCCTTCCTTCCTTCCTTCCTTCCTTCCTTCCTTCCTGTCTTTGTTTCTTTCTCCGTACTAAGTATTAAACTCAAGGTATTTACCCTGAGCTACATTCTCAATCATCTGCTTTTGTAATTTAATTTTTTATTTTGAGAGAGTCTAGTTACATTCCTGAATCTCCTGGGCTGGACCTCAATTTGTGATGCTCATACTTCAGCCTCCAAGAGTGTTGGAATTACAGATACAGCAACGTGCTAGACTTAAATGAATATTTTCTCCATGCTTCCAATTATTTTTGTTTTATTTTAGATTTCTAATGCCTTTGGGAGAAATTTTGATAAAATATTTTCTCATAAAGTAGTATTTGAAAATTTAATATGCACATTTATTTTAAAATTTAATTATAGTTATATTTTCTTTATTGTTCTGATTTTTTAATATTGTGGTTTTGCATTTTTAAAATGATTATCCCTCATTGGTGATTGTTTTATTTTTTGGCCTGCTTAATGTGGAAATATAAAACAAAATATGAAAGCGTTTTTTACTTCCTTATTTTACTTTTATTGCTATTAGAATAAAAACAAAATGAATCTTATGTGCTACATGTTAAATACAGTGTTTAAAAACTCATATTTATTTGAGTGATATTTTAAAACTGAATTATCTAGAAGTTATAAAACTCTTAATATTTTTGCTTTGGCAGCATCTTATATACATTTCTATACATATTTTCATTCTCAGATAATTTGTATATCTTGTTCAGTCTAAGTGTTGAATATTAAGAGTTTTATAACTTCTTCTAGATAATTGTTATTTTTCTTCTGTTTTTATTATCATTTAAAAAAATTATTTTCCATAGCCAGTATATAATACATATATTTAGATTAATATTCCAAAATCAGTATATTATATATACTATATATATATATATATGTATATACACTATATATATGTATACACTTTTTCTTTTCCCTTGTACACAGGACAGAACCCAGAGTTGCTCTTTTATTTTTAGACAGCATCTCACTAAGTTGCTCAAGGTTTCTTTGAACTTAAACTACTGTCTGAGCTTCCCAAGCCTCTAGATGTCCATTTTTCATGAGCATTCAATTGTTTGTGCTTAAAATTTAAAAAAAATCACTATTTGATATTATTATATTCAGCTTCACTTTAAAAAGTGAATTCATTCTATGTATGTATATTGATATAAAATAGATATTTAGAATCAATTCAGACATCTTGAATTTCTTATGTTTTTGTTACACTAAATTTAGTTAGATTTTATTTTACATAAAGCTACTTACTATTTATATTTTGAAGGTTGGATTATCAGTTTTTGCTTTTTAAGCCTCCTGTAGATATAACACAAGTACTAACACAGGGAAATATTTATTGAATTTTTCAGATATTAACATTATTCTTTCAAATCTTTTAATCTTAACACATTCTATGATAAGAATGGCTTTCCCCACATTGGGTATTAATGGGGGCCTGTCGTGCAATGCTTGTGAGTATTGTGTGTAAAAATCTGAAGATTTTATTGTTGTCCATGAAATTTGATATTGAAAAAGAAAAGAGTTGAAGTGCTTGACCATTGCTTCTGCATCAAGTGTATTGCTAGGTTTTTATTAAAGGTGTAAAAATCACACACTTAAGTCAGTTTCCAAGAGTATTAATTATATGCTTCTAATTATGCTGTATATTTCAAAGCAAACATTGTGAGAAATGATTTTAAAAATTAGTTACTAAATGTAGTAAAAGAAAAAAAAATCTGTGTATCTCACAAAAAGTTTTGAGAGCTTTTGACAATTGACAGAAATTTCTTGTTATTAAGTGCAGTTAACTTGCCTGCTAGCCCTTTATAGACTGGCTGGCTGCTCTTTTTCTCGTGCATATTTTATTACTTTGGCTATGTAACTAAATTTTCCTAAATAGATTGTATTTCCATGTATGTTTAGCATATCTATGAATCCCAATGGACCTGGTGTGATCCCCTATGGAATTCCCTGGCTGTATTTGAGAGAAGATTTATCTCTAATTTACATCAGCCTACAGCTCTGCCTGGGGGCCCTGAACCTGGGACAGACCTGGCGGCCTCCTGCTGGTGAGTGGAATGAGGTTGCCTCCCAGACTGCTCCCTGAGGGCTGTGATCTGATGGAATCACTCTGGGTAGACAGAGCTTTCCCAATGTCAGGGCATGAACACAGGACAGGAACGATGGTTCCTGTTGTCAAGGATCTGAATGCCATGTCCTGCTGGGCTGTGGAGATATCAATAAATGACACCCACTCCTGTGCTGATGCTCCCCAACATTTGCTTTTGATTAATCCATTGTTTTCTTTATTTCAATTTGGTAATTGCATTTGAGAGAATTAAATGGATTCTATAGATAAACATCATTTCTGGAACAAAGCACAACTTGGAAAAGACCTCACTTTACTGAAAAGATGTCTATGTGATGGGATAAAATTGTAAGATCGTACTGTGAGGAATAAAAGCTACTGTAGCTTATTCTGTCTTATACCTGAGAGACATGGGGTCAGCTCAGGAAACAATGGAGTTATTTTCGCCTGTGAGGGCAGCTGCCTCTGTGTTGTATTCACTGATATACTGCACTTTCGCACACAGAAGACATCCTCTTCAGTAATATAATCCTTCTGGTCATAGCGTGGCTTCACTGTTAAAGAAATGTAGCCTTCTTTGCTTGCACAATTTTATTTGAGCTTTTCAGCAAGTTCTTCAGCTTCACAATCTGGAACTTTCCTATTCTTTTTACCCTCCCCCAACTCCTATAAAATAATGTAGCATGATGTTGCTTTAAATTTGAAAATGAAATTAAAACTAGATTTGATTTTCAACCATGGTGGCTATGTTGAATAGTATGTATTTGAATGCCAAGTAAAATAATTAATTTTACAAATATGTCTTTTATGGAGATTTCATTTTAAGAAATTACATTTAATTTCTTAAAATGAAAAAAGACTTTGGTTCTTTATGGAACTGTACATTTTTCATGGAGGACTACAATCAACATGGTAGGAGCCAGTCTCCAGTGATGTTTTGCACCACCTCTCCAGGGCTGCTTTATTAGATTACTGCACTTGGGTGGACAACTCTGGGATCCCTGGACATATTATACCTACAGAATTGTGTAATAGCAACTTGAAATGGCAGAGCATTTCTCTAGTGTTTGGTATTGTCATTTCTGAGTTAATGCTTAGAGTTTATTTTGATGAAGGTTGCAGGTTTATTTCATTATTTATTTTTGTAAATTAGTACTAAGTGTTGTGGGATGCCTGTTTTCATTTATTAGTGCTTAAGTATGTGCTCAAGACACGACTTCTGATCTATTGCAGTGTTTGTTCCTGACTTTACTTTTAATCCTGAAGCATTAGAATTATATTTCAGTTTTTTGTACTTTAGCTCATTAGATTTGCAGAAGTACACAATTTTTTATGCTTTTATATATGGCAAATAGTCATGCAATCTAGCTTCTATGCTGCAAAATATTGTGTAGATATCAGCCATGTGAAGAGGACATTGGTCTTGGTTATCACTTCCATTACTGAACTGTGTTACATTGTGCACATTTATTCGTCTTTTCTGAGATGGTGTCAACACCTATAAAATAGATGTCGTAGTTACTTTTTACTTATCACTGAGACAAAATACCTGATGCCCAAAGTTGGGAAAGGAAAGGTTTATTTCTTACAGTTTTTGGAGGTTTTAGTCCATATTCAGTTGGCTCTAAGGCAGGGTGGCATGGCGGGGCTGCAGTTCATGGTGGCTGCAAACAGCAAGGCCAAAACTGGCAAGAGAGAGAGAGACACACACTTTCTTCCTGCCATTACATCACATCCTGGCTCCACCCCTAGGCCAGTGTAGCACTCACATCTCCAATCCAAGGGCTAGAGAATGAACCAATCACAAATGCATAATGCAAAGGCATGAGGCTTGGGGGCCACTGACATAAACCATGACAATAGATAAGTATAAAATAATATAACTGATATTAGCATCTGTGCCTTTCACTTTGTAAGCTCTATTATGTGTTTCTATTTTTTCATTGTATATATCTTGTTAGTACATATTTACAGTACATAATGATTACATTCATTGTGGGGATTTGGTATATGTATGTAACCCATCTTAATTCTTTTTACTTTTCCTTCTCCTCCTTTCCTTTTGTGACACAGATGTTCAATTTGTGGATTTTCATTAAGAATAATCTTTAGTTTTTTACTTGGCCTCAGTTATTAGATTCCTATTACCACAAGTTGAATATCTGTGCTAATACTGACTCATTGATAGAAACATTTTATTCATTGTTAATGTATAAAAACATATGAGGTAAAGCATGTTGTAAATTTGGAAGAAAATTTTCTAAAAGTGTCATGATATTAGTCAATTAGAAAACTCATCCTTCTAATTATAATTCTAACTATAATTATAAACTTTGCATACATATTTATCCTGAAATTAATTATATTTTCTGTTTCATCACTTTGTTAAATTTTTGGGAGTAATATTTTCATTGACATAAAAATGTAAGAAAGCACCATTCTATGAGTTGGTATTTAGTTATAGATTTCAAACATCTGAGTAATGAGTATTTTTCAATTTTTTGTACTTTAGCTCATTAGATTTTCTTTTTTTTTTTTTTTTTTTTTAAGCCAGGAATCAAACTCAGGACCTCATGCTTGTCAGGCAGATGCCATGCCACAGAGCTAAAAACCTGACCCCCTAGCTCATTAGATTTGCAAAAGTATATGTTACGCATTTTAATAGTGAGTATTCATAAATAGTCAACAAATAAAATTATTAAATAATTTAATTTGCCACCTATGGAACCAGTCTATAGCAACTGTTTTCTTTGGTCTTTATGCAGTTTTCTTCTCATGATAGTGCCTCTTCCGACCATTTTTGGTGGTCTAGTTCTTGTAATTATTTAGTAGAGCCTAAAACTTCCCTTAAGAGGGGACTGTCAGGGAGAGACCAAAACAGCAGAGTAGGGATCAGCAGCTATATATAGCCTCAGCAGGACCTGGAATACAGATGCCTGGAAAACAGCAACTTGTTGAAAAAAGAAAAAAAAAAAAAAGGAATTGAGAGGAAAATGACAGGAAATTTAGAAACTGCAGAGAAGGTGGAGAAATATCCCATCATGCAGAGAAAAGGATAAAGCATTCTGAAAGCTTATCCTAGCTCCTGAGAAGGGAAACCTGTCTCCGTGGAAACAAGGTAAACCCTATGTTTTGGGAGTTTTAGGGAGAAACAGTAGTTGGGGCCAGGAGCACTAGCTCCAACAAAACCCAAGGTTATTGTAACCTTCAAAAACAGCATGGAGTTTTAACTGAAAAGTGACTCCTTCCACACTGGAGGCTAAAGTTGGTGAATGAATGCAGTGTACTTCCTATCTTTCTGCCAGAGTTGAATCCCATGCAGTTTGAGGAAGAGGTTGATTATTTAAGAGTGGGCCACAGAAAAAGTACAAAACAACCTCACTTCAGGGTTTCTTATCTTTATATCATAAGGTGCATGTTAATATGAGGACAACTAATCTAAATATAAATCATAATTTAGCATCTATTTGTTTTTTCCATACTGTACACTTAGATGAATTTTTAAGGAACACAGATTCTATTTTAACAAAGTCATTAGCCTGTTCATTATTCTCTCCTCATGTTATAAAATAACACAACTTCTTTTCTAACATATTCAACCCATTATCTTCTAAAGGTGCGCTGAGAAGATACAGAGAAATAAAGAGTAGGAATAGAGCAGGAAACTGTGGTTTCACTGGGGCGTATAGCAGGAGTGAATCTGGGGACTCTGCAGTAAATTCTACTTTAGTATTTAGAGTTAAATTCAATGCCTTAATTTGTATTATGTTTCCTAGAATAGGTAATATAGTTGTACAAAGTGTACTCAAATCTAATAAATATTATATTCTTGCTATAAGACAAATTATTTCAATCTTCCTGTAATAGAAAATATAAAATATTGAGCTCATTTTTTATTTGGCTTTTGTTTTACTGAGTATATGTTAGTCTTTCATGTTATTTACATAGTTTATTTTAAATAGCATTTAAATGTTTTTGGGGTGAACAACAGTTGAGAAAGCAAATGTTACTGTTGAACACAATTTGTTTTAGCAACCTTAACAGTTACATCTGAACAGCACATCCATTAGCAGACTGTGAATGTATAAAATGGGAAAATTTTCTACTTCTACAATAAAAAATTTTAGAGTTATTTAGGTAAGGAGAGAGGAAGTCTTTTTTATAATGTGTCACTTTTATTTTGTTTCACTGCCTCTTTTTTAATACAGCCAGTCACTGGTTGAGAGAGAATTAGTAAATGCCCATCCACATACCCTGCCTTTCCTAGTTCTATGTAGCTCCAGCCCACATACACTGTGGGAAATTCAAGGTGCTAATCAGCAGGGAGCTCCCTTTTGCTATGCCCACATAGATCTAGGAGGCTGGAAGCTACAGATGGTACAGCTAGGGCATAGAAGAAGGTCAGTCTACTAGAACCAGTCTTGGCATGAGTGAGAAATAGATTTCACCACATTAAACTACTAGTTGTAAGAATTGAGCATTCTGACAGGTAAAATGTATTCAGATATATATACCAAATTTATTGAAAATCTTTATCTCTTTACTAATTTTTAGAGTATTACATAATCCTTCTAAATGAAACAGAAAAAAAATCACAATATAAAAAGACAACCATTTTATGTTACCCAGAGTTAGTACTATTACTCTTTGGTTTTCCAGAAAACATCATTCAGTTTAATCTTAGAGACAAGTAGATAGCCCTGAAAACTCTATTAATTGTTTTAGAAATCTTTACCATTATGAAAATTAAAATGGCATCTGGCATTTTGTCTTGGGCTTCTGAGTAAATGATATTTTAAATTTTACAATTATTTTGCCCTTAAGCTTTATTCATCTTTGTAATAGGTTAACACATTTATTATTTTAATTTTTAAATTTAAAGATTTTCAGTTGTACAAAATACTATAATGAAAATAAAACAATGATGTTGGTGAAGAAATCATGTTGGTTAAGAAATAATACATAAAAAGAATCACTGAAGTTCTAGCCTTTACATAACCAGTCATATTCTCTCATCAAATCCTCTAATGTAGTCATGAAGATCTTGAATCAGGTATGCAATGTTCATGTACATTTTTATATTTGTTTCATGTACATGCAAATTATATATCTTTATATATCTGTGTCATATAAAGCATTATTTTTTCATATTTTAGCTGTGTATTCTGTTTTCTAATTCATTGTCTTCCTTTATCATTTGTCAGTGATCTTACTCAGTGTTATCTGATAAATATTTTAAAAATTGAATAAAAATGTTTCATACATTGTTTATTTGGATTTTACAAAGGTATCGATTTGAAAGTGTTAGAAATCAAGCAGTATCCCTTCCTCCACTATATTTCCCATGTGAAGTTTATTTTCAAATTACTTGAGTGTTTTATGTTTGGATCACAAAGATAATCTATTTTTACTTTTCTACAGAGCAGGTGACAATTTTTGTTCTAACGGGCAGAATTTAGGCTTGCTAACTAACTACCACCTGAATCACTTCTATATCCTGTATTGTAGTTCTGAGCCTAAACCTATCAGGGATGTTGGAGCCATTGAAGCTGAATACAGGTGCAGGGCTGTGGCATGGCCTGGGCGTGGCTGAACTGAGAACTGGGGGACACCTCAGGGGGCAAGATAGGCTACAATTGAGTATACCTGGAGACTTTCTCCTATGATAATTCTCCTTCATTGGCATCATATGTTGGTTGGAGGGGATTTGGAGTCCCTTCCAAGATCATGCTCAGGTTTCCTGCATTTTCCACTCTAACTCCTTCCTTGTTTGTATACTAAATAAATATGGGCTGCCAGAGACATTGTCTGTCTCAGCCACCAGAGTTAAGAACTCTGCAGAGGGTTTGGTCCTCCTGGAGCCCTAATGATCATACCACTTGTTGCATTTGTTTGGGCCTTCCCTGTGCACTTGTTTGGGAAATTGGGAATCTAGGCACAGACCCCAATATAGGGAATGTAGCAGAAAGCCACCATTTAACAACTTACAATGTTTGGTAAACTAAAATATGATACATGAATCTAAATATATTGAATGTTCTTGTTTTTAATACATACTGAAAATCCACAGATATTTACCAAATACTTTTGGAACAGGAATAAATGATGTAAAGCAAATTCAGATAAAAATCCAATCAGAGGGGATGCCCTGGACCACTGCTGCAGGCTTAGCCCTAGGCCCAGCACATCTGGGAAGTGCCTGATGGGCCCATCCCTCAGGGAACTGCCCCCCCCCCAACTCCTGGACTTAGTACTGTGGTTGATCTTTGGCTCCAACGCCTTCTCGCAGAACCTTGAACTACAGCTGATTACCATGCTGGCTCGATTGGAGACTCAGGAACCCCTCATCCAAACAGAAGACCTCAGCAAGCTCCAGTCAGTGTGGTTAGTTGGTCCCTAAAATGGAGGTCTACAGTCAGTAAATAGGAGCAGAAGTGAAGTTCCCTCCAACTGTAAGACCTTGGCAAACCTAGAAAGATAGTGGGCGATCTTCTCCTCCACACAGAGAACATCAGACTGGTTGAGGAGTGTGCCAATAAGGCCTCTCCCAACTTGGAAAAAATTAAAAGAGCTTAAGAGACACCCAGTGACACAGTAGGGCCTCACCTGACACAAAAATTATAGGCAGGGAGAACTGGTTACCTGCAATAACCTGAAGACACAGCAGGAACAGGAATTAAGAGTTGACCTACATCAATACCTATAGGCTAGTTAGCCCAGGAAGAATATAGGACTCACCTAACAGGCCCTGTGGGAGGAATTCAGGTGACTAGCTCTCCTGTTCATTGTGGTACCCAGCAATTGGACAAACATCAACCACACAGTATGTCCCTATAATATGGACAGTTGAGACTGTTGGGATTGAAAGGCCAAATATTTACCCAAAAGGTGAAAATGACAAAATGAAAAGGCAAAATGCAATCTCAAACATCTAGTCCATCAGGAGCAAGTACAAGGGAAATTGAAATAGAGGACTTTAAAAGTCATACACCAGAAATCTCTGAATAGATAGCAAATTAAGTGAAAAAAACAAATTCATGAAGCTATAAAGGAAATCAAATTAGAAATAATGTCTCATGTAAAGGCAGAAATAACTTTGTAAATGAGTTGCTCAACATAGTTAGAGAAGTAGACAAAAGAAAAATACAGGAGCATGGGAAATTGATTGAAAGTTTGAATGAACAATGTAGAAAACAAGCAGAATCCATGAAACAAATTTAAAGTGATATCTGAGAAACAAAAAATTGCATTGAAAGCTGGAAAGACTGTTTAAATGAAGCTGAGGATGAAATTTCAGACCTTGAGGACAGGATGGCAGATACTGAGCATGAAATGCTAGAACTTATACAAACAACAAAGCAGTATGAAATGACAATCTAGCAGCTTCAAGATGATGCCAAGAGAAACAATATAAGGCTAATAGGTATCAGTGAAGATACAGGAGTCAACACAAATGACACAACTAAACTATTCACAGAAGTAATAGAAGAAAATTTCCCAAACATGGTGAAAAAAATCTGATATACAAACAAGTGATGTATATAGAATGCCAGTCACAACTAACATAAATCTACACCCAGATATATAATAATTAAGATGCTAGATATACATCATAAAAACAGAGTACTAAAAGATGTTAGAGAAAAGACACAACTCATATTACTAAAGATTTTTTACTTCAAAAGAAATCACCAACGAATAAAGAAAACCCACAGAATGGGAAAGAATTTTAGTCAACAATCCCTCAGATAAAGGACCTTTATCCAGAACATAAAAAGAATTGAAAAACATCAAGCCCCCCAAATTCAAAGTCGCCTTCAAAAATAGGCATCGGAGATGAACACACAGTTCTCAGATGAAAATATACAAATAGAAAATAAATATATGAAGAAATGTTCACCATCACTGATCATTCGAGAAATGCAAATTAAAAAGCATTCAGATTTCATCTCAGCCTGGGAAGAATGGCTGCCATCAAGAAATAAACTGATAATAAATGTTGGTGAGGATGCAGGCAAAAAGGAACACTGCTCCACTGTTGGTGGGAATGCAGACTGGGGCAACCACTGTGGAAATCAGTATGGAGATTCCTCAAAAAACTAGCACTGGAAGTTCCACTCAATCCAGCTATTCCCCTCCTAGGTATTTTCCCAGAAAAATTGAAAAAATCATGTCACAGTGGTATATGTCCACCCATATTCACAGCAGTACAATTTGTGATAGCTAAATTTTGGAAACAACCAAAATGCCCATCAACCGCAGAGTGAATGAAAAGATGTGGTATTTTTATACAGTGGGATACTACTCAGCTTTAAAAAAGGATGACCTTGAGGCCTTTATAGGTAAATGGAGACAAGTTGAGAATATCCTCATTAGTGAAACAAACAAGACTCACATTAGTAAATATCATATTGTCTCTCAAGGGTAAAAAATAGTAAAAACTGATAGAGTAATGGGATCCAAGAAGGACAATATTGTAAAAGTGAAAGGGAAGGAAAGTGCTCTAAAGGATATAATGGTATGTATAGTGTGTAAGATAGATGACCATATTACTAAATTTTTGTTAGATAATTGAACAGAAAGGTTTGCACTGTCAGTGTTTGAGTGTCTAGCCACTTTTTATGCTTTCATTTTGTAACTTTAACAGCTATTTTTAAGATGATAATAAAAAAGTACAATAGGAAAGTTATATTAGTAGTAAATTTTAGTAAGATAAACAGCTCAAAAGGAAATTAGTGTCAAGAATGAAAGATTTGCTAACAAGAAGTAAGAGAGAATTAGTTAAGAATAACAACATAAGGAATCACCAAAATCTACAACTCTATAGAAACAATAAGAACACATAAAAATAGTCAAAACCATTTTTTAGAACTAAGGAAATTAATCAAAGTCTTAAAAAAAGTCAAAAAAAATTTTGTTCAAAACAAAGAACTGGATCTTTAAAGAATGGTGAGATTTATGGAATTTTAATGTTTGTTTTACTCTTCACAGCTCCATGGTAGCATTTAAAAATAAAAAAGTTATGTATCTTTTATGGTAATTTAAAAATAAAGAAGTTATGTATCTGTGGTGAAAAACTGCAGTATCCTAAGGCCACTAGAAGGTGTGAAGTAGGTTTGGCATTCCAACAAGACTAAAATCCCAGAGACCTTTAAAAGAAAATGTAGCCCACCAAGAAGTTCCCATGAAACTTACTGGTAATTTGTCTTTATTTGACTTGACACAAAACCTCTTCAGGGTGCATAGCCTATTACCTGGAGTATTTGTCAAAAATAGTCTGTGACAATCGCTTAATAGGACAGTTAAATGAGATAATAGCAGTCAATGGGAAAAAGAACTGATCAAAAGTAATAACAGAAAACATGAAATGAAAACTAAGTTGTGCATCAATGGGCTTATGTACTTACAGTGAGTTTCTGTGAATCTAGAAGGCCACATCAGGCCAGCTGATGCACATTCAGGAAAGGTAAGGGAAAGTTTTATCATTTTTCTCCAGCTCATTATAATGTACAAGTGGGAAATAAAGGCTAAGACTGAGTTACAGACTGTCAGAACAGCGATGCATGAGCAAACATGTAGAAAATCCTTCAACAAGGTGGAGGATACACTGGTGTAAGGCGTTTAAGGGAATCTCTGCCCAGGGATTTACTGAGCATTAAATTACACAGGTGGTAACCTCCACAGCCACACATGATGGAGAAAATAGACTTTATAAGATTAGTACATCAGAGTCACTAAAATACAAATGACAATAACAACAAATGATAATAGCAATAACAAAACTAACATCAAATGGAATGTGATTCAGAGATTTTATGTGATTTTAAATGCTGTTTTAAACAAAGAATATGAGAAACACTAAGAGGAAACTATGTCCCACATACAAGAAAAAATAAGTCAATAGAAGTCTTACCTTGATAAATACTTTATATAACAATTTCTACAATTTAAATGATGCACTGTAAACATAGTTTATGAACTAAAGAAAGCATGAGATGATGCAGGGGAAGGCAGGTGAGCCAGGGTTAGCAGTTGAGGGATAAAAATGGTCAATATATGATAAACACATGCAGATGTAAATAAAAAACACCAATAAAAATAACTAAAAGAAAGTATGGAATATTTCCAACCAAATAGAAAGTATCAGTAAAGAAAATGAAATAATAAAAAAAACAAATAAATAGAAATTTTAGAGCAGAAGAGAACAGAAAAATAAAAATATTACTGAAGGTGACCAACAACAGATTTAATCTACCAGAAAAATAAATTAGCAAATGTAAAAATAGGTTAATTGAAATATCTAGCCTTAACAGAAAATAAAGAGGAAAATTGAGCAAATCTCAGACATCTGGGTCACACATGTAAGCATACCAACATATACATAATGGGAATCTCATGATGAAAGTAACAGAGAAGAGACAAAAAGAATTATTCTAAGCGGATAGCTGGCACATTTCTAAATGTGATGGAAAACATCAATCTGCATATCTAAGTATCTCTATGAACTTCAAGTGGAAACACAAAGAAACTAAAGAACCTGCAGGTACCTGTTGCAAACTGTCAAAAACTGAAAAAAAAAGTAAATCATGAGAGCAGAAAAGTAGAAGCAAGTCTCTCAGTTATGTTAGATTGAATATAAATAAAATAAACTTGAAGATCAATGAAACTGAAAAGTTTTTCTTGAGGTGTGGAAAATTGACACACATTTAGCCAGAATGTGAAAAAAAAAAGTCAAATGACAAATTTTAAAAATCAAGAACTAATTTATAACTTAAATTTTTAAAGTTAGGAACTATTTTGGGGACATTGCTACAAACCTGAAGAGGAAAAACGTATAGGAAAACTCTGTGAATAATTTTATGTCAACAAAATATGTACCATAGATAAAATGGCAAAATTCCAGAAATATAGACACTATCAAAACATACCTTAAAAAACATATAAAATTAAATATAATTTAAAAAGCAACAGAATGGAATTAGAAATTTGAAAACAAACAAAATTTTTTCAGGGCTCAAATGGTCAATTTGACCACATGTCCAAAGACTGAACATCAATTCTTTGTAAACTTTTAACAAAAGAAGAAGAAAGACCAGTTAACTGTAAAATTAGTATTAGTCCAAACCAAATTAGACAAAATCATCTTAAGGAAATAAAAATGCAGACTAATATTTCTTTTGAATATAGAAGCAAAATTAATACCATACCAGAAAACCAAATCATAGAAAAAGGATTATATTCCATAACTAAGTGAGTTTGTTCAGAGTTTTACAAGAATGAAAAACTGGTTTAAATATGGATATCAACTTGGATAATATATTATTAAAATAAAGGAAAAAATCAGCAGACATTTCTCAAGTGTGGCAAACATTTCAGAGATTAAGAAAATATAATATTGCACTTAAAAGACAAAGGATCTTCCTTAATTGATAAAAGAAACCCACTAAAACCAATCATTCTATTTTACTGTGAAAATAGAATGTTGCATTATTACCACTTTGAGTCAACATTGTTCTAGAAGTTAAAGTCAGGACAGTTAGATAAGTAAATAAGATACCCAGATTCTAAAGAAAGAAGTAAAACTTTATAGATGGCATAATCTTGTGCAGAGTAAATTAAATACTAGACACAAATGAAGTGTAATGACTATTAGTGAAGTTTTACCAGTTAAGAGGAGATAAAGTCAATAGGCTAAAATCAACTGTATTTCTGTACATCAGCAAAGTATAATTCTAATGTTAAATTTATTAAAAATTTTCTATTATAACATCAGAAAGAATAAAACACTCAGAGATACATTTAGCAAGAGAAGTACAAGCCTAGTACACTAACAACTCCAGGGTTGAATAAAATTAAAGAAGTAATACATGGAAATACAAAGAGAATAAAATCCATTGTAAACTCTTCTAACAAAATAAGAGGAATTCATATTCATGGATTAAAATACTTTGTATATAAAGATGGTAATGTACTACAAGTGTATTTCCAGAGCCAAAGTAGTTACATTAATATTTTTCTCAGTTATATTTTGCACAAATGGAAAAATTTATCCTAAATTCACATGGAAATAAAAGGAACCCAGAATAGCCATAACAACCTTTCAGTAAAAGCTGGGAAATTTACAGTTTCTAATAAAAACTTTTATTAAAAAGTTATAGCAATGAAAACAGTGTAAGAGTGATATATAGCTAGACATATGTATTAAAAGACTGAATATAATTTTAAGTCCAGAAACAATCTCTTACAATTATTTCTAAGTAATTTCTAAGTAATTAGACTTGGTCTAATCAGTGGGAAAAAAATTGTCTTTTATCAGGTGGTAAAGGAATAATTTTGATATCTATTTACAAAACAATAAACTTGAACACCTACCTCACAACATATATGAAAACTAAATCTATCATTGACCTAAATGTAACAACAAAACTGTAAAACTCATAGACGAGAATGTAGAAATAAATACTTAATTCCATGAATCAAGAAATGTTCTTATCTGTGATGAGAAGCACAAATAATGAAAGAAAAAATAGATATAACATGCCACCAACAATTACAATGCTTGTATTTGAAAGGTTACCATAAAGAAATGAAGCGAAAACTTACACAATGTAAAAATATTTTCAAATCATATATCCAATAAGAGAATATTGTTCCAGAAACTACATCACAAATAAAAGAGCAAATAATCTTTTCAAAAATAGGACAAAAATTTGATGACATATCCCCTCCTCCTAAAAATGCATAAATAATAAGGATACGAAAAGATGCTCAATCTATTTTGTAATTTAAACAAGCAAAGCAAACTACAATGAACTATAAGCTCACAGCTGTAAGGAAGGGTTATAATAAAGAAGAGAGTCAACAGTAAGCTTTGATAAAGTTAGGAAAATTGGGACACTCAGACACTGCTGATAAGATTTTAAATTGGTGTAGTCATTTTTGAGGCCAGCTTGGGAGATTTCCAAATTGATAAACATAGGTTTATCATGCAATACAGAAATTTCATCTCTAGCTATTTATCCAATAGAATTGAAAATCTGTCTTCACAAAAATAATCTGACAAAAATGTACGCTTGCATCACACACGATAGAGCAAAAGTGTAAAGGATTTAAATGCCCATCAACTGATCAATACATCAATAAAACATACTACATCCAGAAATATGGAATATGTGACTATAAAAGTGAGTGAAGTACTGACATATTCTGTAACATAGATCAGCCTTTCAAACATCATGCTATGTAAAAGAAGTTAGAAACAAACAGATGAATACTGCATGATTCCATGTATATATTCAGAATAAACAAATCCACAGATATAGAATGCATATTAGTAGTTGTAACACTGGGGCAGGGAGAATAGGGGAGACTCCTACTGGCTACAGGACTTTTGGGGGGACAGTAGAAGTTTCTGAAATTAGATAACGGTATTTACCACCACCACACCCTCTCTCTGTTCTTTTAGACCAGTGTGTTGTTACAGACCTGTAATCCCAGAATTCTGGGAAGCTGAGGCAGGAGGATCACAAGTTTGAACCCAGCCTGGGCAAATAAGCAGCTGAGATCCTATCTCAAAATTAAAAAAAAAATTAAAAATTGTGGGGATAATAGCTCAGTGCAGATACTGGTTCAATCCTAAGAACCACACAGAGAAACACACATGCACACACACACACACACACACACACACTCCCTGAATTTTATATTTATGTGAAATATTTCCCAATAAAGTTAATATTTTAAAATGAAGTCAGAACTATGCCCTTGTGCACAACTTTCTGTATTAAATTAATCAGTTTTTGGACTATGGATTGACATGCCTGTTTTCCAGTGCCCATTTAGCATGTTTGTGGTTTCTAATCAGTAGGAGTCTATATGCTATATAAAAGTAGGCATATTTAGCAGCAGTATTAAAAAATCACTGAGCATTATCCTTTTGCCATCATTGCACAGAGTACTGCAATTTCAATCAGCTGCTGCCATGAGATTTGAAACCCACAAAAGCAGTAAACAGGCTGATGAGGAAGGACTGCCTATCTCGTGGACCCAGCTGTCCACAGCTACCTCTCGATTCCTATTTTAGGTGTGTTTAGGTGATGTGAGTTCCAAGACTAAGCTTTCTAAGTTTTCTCTTTTACTGGAGCAAATTTAATATTCAGCAGAAGAGAAAGCCCTTGAGAGGGAGAAGACATGCCTCTGTGTTATGAGAATTAAGGGAGCAGTTCCTAATACACAGCTTCTATCCAGAGAGGGGCTCCTCACAAACACCTCAGTGCTCAGGAACCTCATCCACAATATTTTCAGACATACCAAGCTGTGTTCAGAAGTGGACTGCTTACCTGAGCTGTTTGCAGAACAAAGTGAGCACAATATGATGTGTAAAGAGAGGGGCTACTTTGAGACTTCAAGGTCCCTTAGAATTCAGTTCAGAAACTACATTTAGAAGTCAGTAACCTGTTGCAAAGGGGTAGTGCTGTTTGCTTAGTAATGAAGACCAGAGGTCCTTTCAGCACCAGTCGACCTTGGCAGGAAGCCACAGGGCATGTCATTATATGCAGAGATACACACAGGAGCTGTGAGTTTAGAAAAGAGAGTGACTCTGGAAACAGTAAGCCTATAAGCAATTCTGTGCACTTTTATTGAATGGCTAGTGTGTGCTAGAAATGTGGAATACAAAATCATCAGTACCTGGGGCTGTTCCCTGGAGTCCAGAGAGCAGTAGAGCATAGGTACAACTATGGAAGTAGGGTGTGATGTGGTAAATGGTAAAACTAAGACAGGAGAAAAGCAAATTAAAGGCATAAGCAATTAACACTTCCTGGGTTTGCAGCCAAGGATATTGGGGTGAGGATTAATATTGGGTGTGTGTTTCATTAATGAGTGGACAGGGAAGGGAAGGACATTCTAATTAGAGTACAGCCAGAGCAGAAACAAGGGAGGGAAGAGGTGTTGATGGGAGGAAAAAAACAAAAACAAAAAGAACAAGTGATAAAGTATAAAAGGGCCTTGGAAGGCTGACTTTGAAATTCTCTAAGTTATAAAATGTACTGTGTTATGCAAAGAATTCTTTTACTGATTCTTGAAAGGAATCAACTGTCATTTGTATTTTTTAATTATAGAAAACTAAAAATGCAAAATAACAGATAAAAACCTACTGCATGCTAGTCCTCATACTCACTGCATGGTTAATATTGTTTTATCTGGGTAGAGAAAGACATTCACATATACACATTTTCTCTGTCTAGGCAAAACATCAATTAATTTCATCTATAAATATTTTTGTGTGTACATGCATGAGCTAAGGATTGGAAAAAATAAAATTTCCTTATTTCACCTAAAACAATGAAAATAAAATTCTTGGGAATAAAGAGACTAATTTTGAATTGGGAATATTGAGAGTCCAGGATATGGGAACATGTGAATAGTTTACTAAAGAAATCCTAAGGCTTGGAACATTATTTGCAGATGAATTATTGAAGAGTGACTATATTATTTCCTAACTTATTCTTTTAGGAAAACTTCCCTTCCCATAAAAATAAATTTAAATATTTATAACAGTGTAATAAAGCTTCACTTCTGTGTTGTGACTCATAGCTCTGTATTATAATCTGATCATGGTTTGCTGGCCTTGTGGTCTTGTGTATTTCAGAGAATAAACCATATCTATATTTCTGTTTAAGAAATTTACAAACCGGAACACCAGTTAGAGTGAAAAGTAGAAAACCATTTGCTTATTACATACCATTACGAATCAGAGGTGCCTTTGGAATTTATACCTGAGAATCACAACTGATAATTGCAAGAATTTCTTAGAGAAGTAATTTTTTTTTTTTAGGTAGAAAACTTGAGGCTTTAAAAGTATGGTGATTATACTCATCAGCTTTCTGTCACTAAAATGAAATCTCTGGAGCAATTAACTTACCAAGTGAAAAGTTTTGTGCTGATTCGTGGGGCCATGAGCAGTGCCCAATACTCTGACCTCTGTAGAGGCCAGTTATCATGAGCCACAGAGCAAAGATTACAGAAACAGGAAGAGACCAACCCAGTCCCATACTTTCCTTCATAGGCAAGACCCCGGTGAGCTAAAAACTTTCCACTAGGCTCCACCTCCTAAAAATTTCACAGCCTCCCAACAGCACCGCCTTGGGCACTAACCACTTAACACATGGCAATCTGCGGGACACTCATCCAACCCATGGCAGTGACTAATTCAAGGGCACACAACTGGCAAGTAATTTACCCTAGAACTAGAATCTTTCCTGTTAAAGCATTCCTTTCTACTATAGTATACTGTTGTTCCTCTGAGCCTCCAGACTGAAAAGGGAAAGGCTGAACTTCTGTCCTCCCAAAATGGATGAGAAATTTGACATTGTGTGATCTATCTCAATGATAGCAATCATTCTTTTATTCACAAAGTTCAGTTTTGTTAAATTTATACCATTGTACACTCTCAAATTATCAATTCTTGTCTACATCTAATCATAGTCATTAAAACCTTAGAAAAGATGAAGGCTTTGTCTGTCCTGCTCTCCTGTCGGTCACCTGCAGGTTCATCATAGCAAAGGACTGTGGAGCACAGCTTTAATGTGGAAGTCCCAGGACTATTGTAAAGAGAGATGCAGAGATGAGGTGTTTCATGTGTCATGCCACATAATTACACCGGAAATCTGTTTCTGTCAGGGTTATCTGGCAGAAGATATAGTCATTGGAAGCATTTGCTCTTGGAGCTGTTGCTTTGAATTTTTATGTTGCCACTGAACCTATCCAGGAAAATAAGCAAGTCATTCATCTTTATTTTTGCATTAAAGCCACATATAACTCCCACCTTCTGTAGCACCCAAGAATGACTCTTTTTTGAAATAGAAGGTGCCTGAAGTAAATGTTAAAAGACAGCAGCCACAATACATATGCAAAAGGTGACAGCATGCAATACTACTGGCTACTTTAGTCCATTCCTGTCACTTACATCTACAGTGACTTGGCCAGTGATGCTTTATACAGTAATAAAGCACTATCTTGTGGCAGATTTTATCAACCATTGATACTCTGTTCATCAATAAAGTATTTTAATAAAGTCTGAAAGGTTTTTCAGAAATGTTCTGTTTCCTCAGTCTGATTTATGGGTGTTTATCCAAATAAGAAGGTAACAGAGAAGCTGTATGAAGCAGGTGACAGAAACGAAGCCTTCTTTCTCAATTTTAATATCAGAGAAAACTCTTTCCCAGAATACAAATCAGCCTGGGCCCAGTGCAGTCAAGGTGCACTGTCCACAGGCAGTGGCTGCCATGTGTCTCCTCAGGCTCCAGAGACAGCAGCGAAGACCCTTAGCCATTTTTTGCTCTGTTTTAATTTGGAACTGAAAATCAATTTATCCAAGAGAAAATGGAACTGATGAGGTATTATCTTATAGATCAAAATGCTCTTCTTGTTTTCATCCTTTGAAGATAATCTCTGTCATTATTGTGCACCCTTGCAGAGAGTGTTCAAAGTGAGAGGTCCATGCAATCTGGGCAGTTTGTCCTTGGATAGTCATATGCTTCACAGAGAGTGCAGCAGTACTCAGTTTCTCTGGTTCAGTTGCATGAGACACAGTTTGACTAATTTAATTTTCATTCATTTCTGTATAAAACCTGGAATTTGGGTTAAAGGGGAAATATGGTATAAAACCTCATTCTCTTTTCCATTCCATATGACACGTGAACTCCAAAAATCAGATAATGGAAATGAATTTTTTTTCTCCACTGTCATAATGTCCCAGGAAAGATTTGTAGGCTAATGGAGAGATATGAGAGACTGATAATTACAAGTCTGTAGATAGTTATATGAATTTTATCTCAAAACTATGATGACCTAAACAATTTCAGGAAGAACCTGCCCCATCTAGCACTTAAGACAGAGCCTCCCATTTTGCTCACTTCAAAGAAAGGTGCTCCCTTACATGTACCCCTTCTGGTACCAGCTATATTCAGCAAGCTATATTCAGTAACTTAGGGGTTGAATCTTCTGTTCCCTTTCTCCTATGGCTTAACTCTAGGAAAATATAGACATGCTTCTTTGGATTTATGTGTACTTGATTGAATGTTGTCTTTCCTCTGTGACCTCAGGTGTGTCAGAGACTTACACATTAACAGAATGACACTGTTACATTTTTAGGTAATGATATTCATGCCACCAATTGGTTTTAAATTAATTAGTGGTTTTATTTCTATGAAATGGTAGTTCCTGATTATGGGTCACTGATTTTGGTTATGTGGTAAAATAATCATATTGAATTACTGTCCCAAACAAAAACAGTACTTGGTGCTTGGTTTTATATCTTTGTCAATTGCCTCTCTCTGAAAAGCTTGCAATGCAAGTCTACTGGGGACATGTTTCCTTGATTTTTGTTTTTTCTCTGGGAGTTGATTTTTCCACCACTTTTAGATTATGCCTTCACTGGATAGATAATTCTAGGTTGCCAGTGTTTAACCTGCAACACTTTGAATATTTCTCTTAAATTTCTCTATTTTCATGGCTTTTGCCTTGTCTCTATACTTTTTCTGGCTTATTTAAATATCTTCTCTTTGTCTTAATTTTCTGCTGTGTGAACATGGTATGCCTAGGTAGAGATTTTTGGTTTTTCTGTGTGCTTTCTGAATCGGTTGTTTGGTGTCTATCTTTAACTTTTCTAAGTTCTTAGCTGTTATTACTTCCTATAGCATTTTCCCTGGGTTCTTCCTTTGTCTGTGCGAGTCCTGGGACACTCAAGCCATAATCCATCAGTAGTATGCTAGAGCCCTACTGAAGTGGAGGTGGGGGATTGAGAGAAACAAAACATTCACATATAAGATTATATCCCAGGCCTTAACCTTCCCCAAGGAAAGGTCTTATCTCATGGAAGAGATGAAGAAAGCATAAGAGCCAGAGAGGCAGGATCTAGGAACCAATTATAGTTTCTAAGGTCAACCACTCATTCCCTTCAACTAGACCGCACCCCCAAAGTTTCCATAAAAGATTAGCAATAAGAACATACATTTATGAACTCATTAGTACATTACCACACTGATGAGGCTAGAGATCTCATGATCCAGTCACTTCTCAAAACACCGTCAGCAGACAAGCCTGTGACACAGCTTTTAGAGACTTTTCATATCCAATCCATAATGCTTATTTAATTTTCAATGATGTCTAAATTTATGAATTAAAATGCATATTTATATGTATTTTGTATCAGTAAGCCTACATTTCATACCTATATTCATATCTATATTTTGATTTTAATATATGTGATCATATCATACATATTCATTTATGTATTATTCACATATTTACTTCATGTATATAATGTATGAATATATACATAAACACAAAATACTAACAGCTTGCTTTAAGATTAAAAAGAAGTACAAGAACTATAAAGCAAAAAAATATTAACTATGCTGCACTAAACAAAACAGCCCCAAAGCCAAATTCTCTGGCAGTCCGGCATCTCTGTGAGTCAGCATCTAACTCACAGAAGTGGCTGGCTTGATGGGTTAGAGCAAAATGTTTGGATTCAGACACACCTGGAAGCCAGTTTTGCATCCAAAACTTGTGAACTAGGCAAACTCCTTGAGACTCAGTCCCTCCTTTTTCCGTAGTGATACTCAGTCCTGTGCATGTGTAGTACACTGAGAGAGCCAGTCCGCCGGCACCTGGAGGTGGAGGACTGGCCTGCTCATGCTGTTATTACTAATGCAGTGGACACAGTTACCACCCCTTTTGTTGTTTTTTTCAGTCTGTGTCATTTCCTGTCATATTTTATTCAGCTTTCAAGAAATTAAGTAGACATTTAGCACAGGATTCTTGTGGCCTTTCCCTCTCTTCAGTCTCCTGGTAACTGTAAAGTCAGGATTTGGGGCCCAGAATATTCTTCCAAAGTCTGCAGCCAAACCCTCACATCCCAATTACTTCCCATCCATCAGAGTAGGGAACCCCACCCTAGTAGCCCATCTATCCTCACAAAGTATTTTCAATTAAATCAGATTTTCAAATATTAAAAATGCAAAAAAATAGTTAATAAAGATACAATGAATTAATTTTATCTACTGTTTATGAGGGCCCCAGCATTTTGGCCATATGTGTCAAAATTCTTTATATATTTTTGCCAATATTTTTATTTCTGGGAATCTAAAGTAAAGCAATATATTTATGGACCAGTAATGATGTGAAATTTTATTCATTGTATCTTTATAACAAGAAAATTAGGAAAAATTTTGGAACCAATTATTAGGGTATACACACACACATATACACACACAGGTGATTCTTGACTACTTTGAAACTCATCAAATTTGACATTTGACTCATTTTGGTGTGGAAATTTAGTCATTTGTTTGCTATTCCAATGGCAACCAGAACTTGTCAGTGTGGATCGTTTTGTGATCGCTTTTTCTCATTGCTACCCATCCCAGCCAGAACAATTTTTTGGTAGTTGCTGAGGTTTCTGGGACCAGTTATAGAGAAGTATCAAGGCACCACTACATATAAATGATACAGGCAATTTCATTGATACAATGTTAACTGAAAAAGCAGTGGACATAATGTCAGTGTCTTAAACATGTGTATTATGCGTATGAAACCTATTCATGAGAAAAGTGAATTTTAAAAAATCCTTGAAGTATTAACAATGCTATGGCTAGAATTAGGGCATTATCAATTGTCATTTTTCTCTTTATGCAATTTCACACTTTATAATTTTGATATAAATAGACATGAAAATGCTACAGAAAAAAAGATTAGTCTCCTAGTTTGGAAACACTGTTTTACAAGGACCATCTGCTTCCTTAATATTTCTGTTCAAACATGAACAGCTGGAAACTCATGTGGTATACCTGGAGATTTGTTTGTGGTATATTTTTAAGGTTATTACTTTAATGCTTATTAGCATCCCCCATACATCAGGCAGAACAGGGCATGTTACAGCTCTCATTTCCAGAGAGAGAAGTGGAGCATAGCCTGAGAATAAATGAAAGCACTGGGATACAGCACATGCCAAGTCCCCAGATACCTGCCCAGGACCCCGGCTGGTTGTTTGCAGGGTCTCAGCTCCCCACAGTTTAGAGCGTACAAGGAGGTTACTAACCTCCCTCTCATCCTTCTGCAGCTCTTGTAACTTCTCCCATGGCTTTTCTGATTGCAATCAGATGGAACACAACATTTCCTCTGGTGGTGGCATGTTGAGGATAGCATTGCTGCTTCCAGCAGTCAGTAAACAGAGGAAAGGCAGAGAGGGTACT
Organism: Hydrochoerus hydrochaeris; assembly: GCA_004027455.1. Lineage (NCBI taxonomy): Eukaryota > Metazoa > Chordata > Mammalia > Rodentia > Hydrochaeridae > Hydrochoerus > Hydrochoerus hydrochaeris. The sequence goes on along the minus strand of PVLA01000193.1, from coordinate 4,864 downwards.
CAAAAGGGGACATTGTGTTGTTCTCTTTCCTGATCCCACATTCCCCATGCAGGTTGCAGATACTGTTATTTTACTTTGTCCATGAGGAGAGGAGTCTAAGAGCGGTTTCACAGCTTTCTGCATGTCATGTGGCTTGTGGTTAGCAAGAGTGTGCTGGGAATTCCACATATAAGTATAACTGAAAGCTAATATGCTGGTCACTATCCTACAACTAGCTTGCATTATTGCTGCACTGTTGGGATAATTTAAGGGGTGCTGTCTTCAACTTATATTGCTATATGTGAGTGACTGTGTGGAGGCCTCCAGGGTTGGGGACTATTCCCAAGAAGTTTTAATGTTCTGGAGGAAAGAGAATTCACATGGACTGAGGATTAGTTCTCTCCTGATTAATTTTCTCCTCCTTCAACACCACAAATATGGATCTTCTGGTGACTGTTATTCTGCTAACCAGTCAACTGCTTTTCCTGCAGTAAATTCTACGCATTGCTGACATACTGAGTACAGTTTTAGGACATGTGCGTGCATGTACGCGCGCGCGCGCACACACACACACACACACACACACTTCACTGGTTTAGAGACTAAAATCCTGACCTCAACTGGCACTCACATAACCCCAAATCTGCTCTCAGGCAACATTTGCAACTCTTTCTCACTTACCTTTGTGCACCCATTAACCAGTCAGTGATGACAGTACCTTGTCTTTCCGGACTCCTTTGTTCTACTCCAGAGGCAGCCTTACACCCTTCCTTCTGCCTGGACTTGCCCACGCCTCCACATCTTGCAAGAATTAGCAGCATTGTTTCCTTCCTTTCACTGGGAAATATTGTTTCCACATCTTACTTTTCAAAATATTAAATGCGTTAGGTGCAGTTATTTTCTCTATTATAGCACAATGAGGGAGCGGACTGTTGCAAAGCACAGGTGGCTTCTGAGTCCACTGTAGAGAAGCAGATTTCATTCAGCCTGTGTGACCTTACAGCATTTTAACTTCTGTAAGACACAGATTCCTTACTGGCAAAACAAAGACATTCACACCAATCAAACTCAATTGTTAAGACTTAAAGTGATATTTATTGCTTTGTACCTGGTAGGTGCAGATGCTCACCAAATGTAGTTAAATAAATAACAGCTATAACTTTGATCAACTGTGCTGTGCTTAACTGCTTTGCACGTACCAGCTCAGCTAACATTTATAATAACACCATGGACACTGACAATAGGGCACTATTATCATCTCCCTAATTACGCAGAGGAAGATACTGGAGTCCACAGATCAAATGACTCATCCAAGGCCATGCAGCAGCTGAGGTCAGCAGGGAATTCACTGCAGTGCCCTTTTGTTTTTGACCAGAAAAAAACCCAGATAAAGGAAGAAGTCACTGATTTATTTGATTTTTTTTTTACCCCTGTTAATATGCATTCAGCAGCTCCTTGGGGACTTAAAGACATTAAACTGATCCTGGTAAAGTATATTCTGGAAGGTTAAGTTGATTTCTGATCTCTCTGCAGCCCAAGCAGCACTGATGTTAGTGCAGGCAGGAGCAAGTCCTTATCACACTTGTAGACATGTAAATAAACTGCAGATAGGTGGTAAACCTACACCCTATCATGTGTAAACTCCATGAATAAGAGGCCACCGTGGGAACAGCTGAATCACTCTACCAGGACCTTGTGAAAGTCCCAGCTCTTCCACTGGGAGAAAAGCCCAGTGCACTCCTGATGTGTTTTGCATGGTGGGGTCTGGTGCCGTGCTGTGTTCAGCTGGGGTTTCTTTCCTGTTCTGTCTGTCTAAGGGACAGGTCGCGGCTCACAGGCCTGCTGACTCTGCCCTGTCCAGGGAACATGCCTCCTCTCCATGGTCTCTCTTCTCATGCAGAGGATATGTCAAAAATACCATTTTTGTGCCACTAATTTTGAAAATCGTTGAGGATGTTTTGGTTTTACTTTATAATATGATATACTGTATCATGTATACTATAATGTGATTCTTTACTTAAGTGACAAGAGAAATATATTTATTCAGTTCCAATATAAATATTCAGTGGCTAACAATTTTAGGGAATTACAAACCAGGATAGAGGCACAAAATAAACGAGCACATTAAGTATATAATTGGAGATGCTCATAAAAAACTGGAAATGAGGGTGATTTGACGTCTAGAGACTTGTAATTTTAAAGCAGTATTCCCGGAGGAGCCCTTCCTGCTGTCCTCTGTTTCCACAGGGAAACTCAGTGACCTTTATGACTGGTTCCCAGCTCACCCCACTGGATACACAGTAATACTAAAATATCTGTGGGTCCCACGGACAGACTCCACCTCCAGTGTGTTCTTCGTTGGTCCTCACAGGCCTGGGAACGGGGCTCATACAAGGCGGGAACCGCAGCCTCTGCGCTCCGGCTACGCTGCGGGCTTCCAGGGCTCCTGGGCGCCGCTCCCTACGGCTGTGCTTCTCCCGCGCCTCGCGCAGCTACACAGCTCCGCGACACAGCTCAGAGAGCAGCCAGGGTTCTGGGAGCCCAGCGCTGCCCGGGGTCCTCTGCCTCTGGGATACTGCTTATGGCAGCGCTAATTAATTTATCCTTTTCACCCCCAACTTCCCCTGCAGGTGTTTGGTTTCAGAATCAGCTTCCTGGCTTTGTCCTCTTTTCCAATCCAAATTAGCTTAATGCACGACGGAAATCTCATCTCGACCGAGAGGCAGAGGTCTCTAGTGAGAAATCAAATACTGAGTCTGGGAGGGGGAAGGTACTGTACCAGATTTATTCTGGGCTCCTGAGACTGGGAAGCAGCGGCGCTGCTGGGCGAGGGGGCGCGCAGCAGCCGAGGCGCCTGCAGCGTTCTCGGGCCCTAAGGGAATCCTGCCCACTGGAGCCACAGCACAACGGGTGCCTCGGTGCCCTGCATGCGGCCAAGAAGCAGATTGCAAAGGAACAGTTTCAAATAATTACCTATAAAGTATAGCCCGTTCTGCCAGTTCTGGCTTCGGTTCACGTGTGTATTGTTTGAACGTATCAAATAGTTCAAATAAAGCACCAAGGTACATTTACCAGAGCACCGGTGCTCAGGATGTGTTTTCTCCGCCTTTCTGCCTGTCTTTGGCGTATCTGACGCTGGAAATGAGTCACAAAACAAAGAGAAGGCTAATTGATAGGACTGTGGATGCCGAAGGTGAACTGTGACCTGCAATGGGAACTGTTCTCTTAATAAGTGGCACCACCAGAGCAGTGGCGCACTGGGGGCCGGGTTGGGGCCTCGCCTGGCCAGCAGATGGCAGCATTGCCTTGGGACTTCCAGGCAGCGGCTGACCGTGCTAAATGCCGCCTTCGCATTCATCACCACTTGTCAGAGTCTTCATAAGCGCCTTCTACAGAACTGACCCTGAAATCGCATCATTTAATCCATAATCATATATTGCCAACATCTCTCCCTTTTACAGCGTATCGATGGCATTAATTCATAGGAAACAGAGACCACTGATAGCTTTAGGCAGCCCTCTGCAGAAAGGAGACATTCCTAAATGCAGACGAAACTGCCAGGGACCGCCAACCTGCTTAAAAGAAAGAAACATATTTAATAGGAAAAAGGGAAGCACATAGAAAAAAATCACAGAGACTTATGTTTCTTCCCTTCTTTTGCTCTTTGCTAGCACATTTTACCCTGCAATCAAAACACCGGTTTTCGGATTAAGGAAAGCTATGTTTGCTCAACTGGTCAGTTGGATGTATCCCTATATCTAATAAGATTCTACTTGAATCTTACTACATGCACTCTGAGGATATAATCAGAAATTCATGTCTAGGACTGAATTTCACGTTGTCGAAACAACACACTACAATACTCCAATTATTTTTGGCTCCATTTTAGTGGTCTAATGATTGTGAAATAGAGCTCTTCTGGGAAATAGTAGGGTGCTATAAATTGAGAGTTGTTGGCATTCCACATGTTTAATCAAATTAGGGCTAAATTGATGAGACATAAGGGGAAAAAAGACATTTCCCCTCAATATTCTAAATTTCTGGGAAGGTAAAGAAATGATTTTGCTTACTAGAGAGATTGTTATGACCTCTAAAGACTCTAGATGGTACTACATAATCACCCTATAGCTTCTGTGCCAACATTTGTTATGATCTTTCTTTTATTAGGCTTTTTAAAGTATCTAGGTGGTTGAATTTGAAAATAAACTGAAAAAAACCAATTCTTTTAAAAAGGCATATTATAATTGTAATCATGTAAATTGACAATGTCTGAGAAATATAAGATAGATGTGCTTATATGCATTTAATTTTAGATCTCATATTTAGATTAATTTTCAACCAAACATAATGGTCTAACATGTTCTAGAAGTACTTAATGATATTATCCTACAGCATCAATGAATTGTACTAAATTGAAACAGGATTTCCTTGAAACACACAAACATGTAAAGAAGGCATAATTCCTCATGAAGGAACTGCATGCTTTTCTTTCTATGCATAGCATCTGTGAGTGTATGGTGAAGGTGTGTGTTTGCTCATGCATTTAATCTCCTCTGAATGAAGAAGAAGTTGTTAGCATGGGGGAATGATGTCCCATGGGTTTGAATGATGTTCCTGCACATGCAAGAACCAAGTTTCCTTCAACACTCACCTATATTATATACTATTTTCAAAACATGCTTTCAGTTTGCATAAACAAAATTAAGGAACTTCCATTCTCTTGTTGAAAATTGAGGCAAGGACATAAAAAGCAAAACAGGAGTAAAGGATGACTATTTGCAAAAAAGGATTACTTTGAAAGAGCTGCAGCCCAAAAAAAAGGTCCTTTCCTATAATCACACAATGATGGCCCTTGGGAAAGAGACTTCCTTATTTAGTATACATT
>PVLA01000192.1:632079-704471 GCA_004027455.1 Hydrochoerus hydrochaeris | reverse complement strand
TCCTCCTTCTCCTTCTCCTTCTTCGTGTTTTTCTGGTACTCCAAATTGGCAGGGAGACAGACCTTGGGCAAGCAATACACAGAAGGTTACAACTTGTGTTAAATGCGACAGAGGAAATAAAACCTAGTGTGACTGGGTTCCTAGAAGAAGGCCTTTTGCAGGAAGAACCACTGAGCCGCAGCTTGGAGGAAGAGAGGCAGGTAGGCCTGTGAAGAGCTGGGTGTGGGTGTTCCAGGTCAAGGAAATGGAATGTGCAAAGGCCCTGGTGAGAAAGGGCTTGGAGTGCTCGAGGAGCCAAAAGGAGGCAATAGACTCTAGTGCTGTGGGGTGGGGCTGTGTGATGGGAGGTCGGACTGGAGAAATGTGCAGGGGCGTCATGAAGGACTTCTAGGAAAAGCTGACAACTTTTATCTTGACCCTAAAGGCAGTGGTATTTCATGGAGTCATTGCTTTAGTCTGTTTCCTCTAGAAGACTAAAGTAATTTATCTGGGAGGTTGTATAAAGTGCCATCAGTAGACAAGTGGGAACTGAGGCAGGGAAGGGATCCAATAAAGGATAACTAACAGTTCAAGCTCCAGTGTGGGCGGTTGGACCTTAACGCCTTGGGAACTTGGGGCCATTGTGGAAAATGCCTGCGTTCTTCCACCTGAGGGCGGTGAGGACTGGGGTGTCTACTTACCCTGTCCTGTAGTTGTTGCTTGAGGCCTGAGGTTCACCGGGGGATGAGGCAGGGCCTGCAAGATGCTGGCAAAGAGATACAGGTTCTGGCACTGGGGAGCCAGGTGGGTAAGCTCTGGAGGATCCTTGGGCAGCTGATCCAGGTGAGAAGCTAATGGTTCACGTGGGTTCAGTCAGTGGATAAGCCAGCCGTGGGCCTAAGTGCGGGAGTTCAAGGCACAGACAGCATGGTCACCCAGGGTGGAGGCCACGGAGGACTGGACGGAGCATATGGGGACTTCAGATTCGAGCTGGGCGTGATGCTTAGGCCTTGTGATGGTTTGGACAGAGGTCTGAGGAGGAAGGGCGGTTCCAGAGAGATTTCAGGCCTGAGTGTCCGGGCAGGTGACAGGACCATTCACTAAAGCTGGAAAACCAGGAGAGCTTCGTGCTGGGGTCGTGTGGGGCGCGTTGCATGACCTCCCCCAGCAGCGCAGATCCGGAGCCCAGGAGCTGGGTCCTCTCCGTTGCATTCACAGGTGAGTGTTTGCCAGGAGGGTGATGGGGGAGGGACAAGCAGGTGGTCAGCTTAACGTTAGGACTGGGGACTCTAAACCCACAGACAGGAAAGTGAAGGAGGAACCGAGCAGTTAAGAGGCCAAATGTAGGACTGTGGCTCAGTGAGTCTCCTGGCTACCTGCAGCTTCTGGCATGGAGTAAAAGCTCAGTGGATGTTTGTGACTGAACTGAGACAGTTACTGACCTGTGTTGGGTTGAATGAGTTTCACCTCTGTTTGCTGCTCTATTTCTGGGTTCAATAGTTCCCTGTTTTTCCTTTTGAGGCACTGGGGATAGAACCCAGGGGCTTGCACATGCCAGGCAAATGCTCTCTCACTGAGACACACCTTTGTAAAAATTTTATCACCCCCCCCCCCAGTGCTTTTTAAAAATTTTGTTTAGAGACAAGGTTTTGTCATGTTGCCCAGGTTGGCCTTGAACTTGCAATCCTCCTGCCTTAGCTTCTTGAGTAGCTTGGATTCCAAGTGTGTGTACCAGTACACTTGGCCGGCAGCCCATTTTTGAATGAGGCCATTTAATGTCTCTATTCAGTTTTTTCTTCTTAGGGGGTCAGCACATTAAAAACTCCCCTTCCAGTCTCTAGTGAAGTATAAACAAGATATAGTTACTACTAACCAGTGCTGAAGTCACTTTGCTTGTGGGAAGTTGGATGGACCATGGATGAATCTTGAGATATTTCACTCATTAATTGCTTCATCATCTATCCATCCATCCACCCACCCATCCATCCATAAACCCATCCATCCTTCCATCCATCCATCCATCCATCCATCCATCCATCCATCCATCCATCCATCCATAAACCCATCCGTCCGTCCATCCGTCTGTCCGTTCGTCCACCCATCCATCCATCCATCTATCTACCCACCCATCCAGCTACCCACCCATCCACCTTCCCACCTATCCATCCACCAATCCATTCTATAAGGCTTCACTGAGTACCTACTATGTGCCCATCTTCACGTTCTTGAGGATATGAGATAACAAATGAACAAGTGAGGAAATGGCCAGAAAGTTTTGCTCATTAGGGAGCTACAAATAGCACCTGAGTTTCTGGACATGAACTTTTTGGTTCTTTGCCCTTCATAAACAGTTATACTAAGAAGAAAAATGGGAAAAGCCTTTGTTCTTTTGCCTGCTGTTGTTTTAAATTTTTATCAAAATGTACAATGCTCTGAAGAAGCCCAGGAAGACAGCACTCTTTCTGTGGTGTCCAAAAATGTACAGACCCATCCCTCTGGGAGCCATGGTGGGTCAGCAGCTGTGCCCTAAAAGGGTGGGGTGCAGTCTCACCCCTTTACCATCCTTAAACCCCTGGCTGGTCATTCATTCTCAAGGTAGTTTTACCTACCTGCGAGTGACACTCACCAAGCTTCTTCAGCATTTGTGCAATCTTCCATGAGAGAGGTGCAGCTTGAGTTCATCGAATCTGCCACTTGACTTTGTTTTTCTCAACTGTCCCCCACCCCCAGGCAATCTGGGAAGAAATGTCTCCTCTGGGTGGAGGGATCCAGGCTTTCAAGGGTTTTGATCTCAGCTGTTTCTGCCATTATATTCAGCAGGCTGGTGGGGCAAACTTGAGGTGTTCACCAAGCACCTGAAACATAGGGCGAATAATAGGTGCTCAGCAAATACCCAAATCTCACTGGGACTGGGACTGGGACTGGGACTGTGTCCCCAGCATCTAACACAGGATCATTTATCTTGTAGGAGCTCGGGGAAGGTGGTTTTTGGAAGAATGTGTGAGCAGATTTTACAATGGAAAGCTGAGCTTTGTCAACCAGAAAGTGTAACCTGGGGTTCACTCACTAGATATCCCTAAAGAAAACAGCGATATTTCCCATTTCTACTCATATTCAACAGTAGGATTCTGTGAGAAGATTGTGTAGTGTTTCTTTTCTTATTGTTGTTTTTAATTTTTTTCCTCTTTTTGAGAAAGGATCTCATGATGAATCAAAAATCTCAATATTAAAATGGAAACATTAAATCTGCTGGAAGATAGAATAGGTAAAACTCTTGAAGACATTGGTGTAAGCAAAGATTTTTATGAACAAAACTCCAACTACCCAGGAATTATCACAAAGGATCAGTAATTGGGATCTCACCCTATTGAAAGGTTTTGCACAGCAAGAGAAACCACCAACAGAGTGAAGAGACAACCCACCATGTGGGAGAAAATGTTTGCCAGCTCTTCCTCAGATAAAAGATTACTATTGAGAACATAAAGAACTCAGAAAAATCAGTCCTCCTAGATTTAATGATCCAATCCAAAAATGGCATCTGAGATGAATACATGCTTCTCAGATGAGAAATATGAACAGCAAATAAATATGTGAAAAAATGTCAACATCACTGGTCATTTGAGAGATGCAAATTAAAAAAACACTGAGATTCCATCTCACCCCAGAAAGAATGGATATTACCAAGATATTAAGCAACAACAAGTGTTAGAGGGGCTAATGGGGGAAAAGGAACCTTCTCCACTGTTAGTGGGAGTGTAGACTAGTGCAACCACTGTGGAAATCAGAGTGGAGTTTGTTCAAAAAACTAGGACTGGAGGCCCCATTTGGCCTAGTTATTCTCCTTCTGGGTACCTTCCCAAAAGAATTAAAAACATCATACCATAGAGATATGTGCACCCATGTTTATAGCAGTACAATTTGTAATAGCCAGATTTTGGAAACAACATAAATGCCCAGTGACTAAGGGATGGATAAAAAAGATGTGGTATTTTTATACAATGGAGTACTACTCAGCCATAAAGAAGGATAAACTGGAGACTTTTATAGGTAAATAAATGCAACTTGAGACCACACTCATTAGTGAAATAAATAAGACACATATGTAAACATGCTATTGTCTCACTAGTGTGAGAAACTGAAAGTAACAACATATGTACATGTGTATGTATATGTATATAAAAATAGTTAAGATATACTAAGTTAAGTTATACTACTGATTTCTCTGAGGTCACTGAAGAGAAGCTTTTGTGCTGGTATTTGGACATTTGTAAGTCGATGTCTTGTGCTCTGGAATAACTGGTAGATGACAATGTGCAATGTATGTGGCATTGTTGCCATCCAATTGACGTGTTTTGAAATTTAGTTTTAGTTCTTTTTGTTCTTTTTTCCTTTAAATAAAATAAATTTGAAAACAAAACAACAGTGAGATTCTTTCTCACCCCAGAAAGAATGGCTACCAGCAAGAAATTAACCAGAGTCAAATACTGACTTGTGGGGAAAGTGGTTCCTTCTCCACTGGTTGTGGGAGGGCACCCACTGTGGAGATCATCGTGGAGGGTCCTCAGAAAGCTGGCACCATGGCTGGGGATGGAGCTCAGTGGCACAGCACCTGCCTGGCAAGTAAAAGGTCATGAGTTTGATTCCCAGTATGAAAGAAAAGCCCAAACCAAAACAAACAAAAACCAACTAGGACTAGAAGTTCCATTTGATCCAGCCATTCCTCAGTATCTTCCCCCCAAAATCATATGGTTTTTGTTCTTGGCTTTGTTAATATGTTGTATTACATTTATTGATTTGCATATATTGAGTCATGCCTGCGACCCTGGGATGAATCCTACTTGGTCACGCTATGTAATCTTCTTGATGATTTGTGGCATGCTGTTTGCCAGTATCTTATTGCAGGTTTTAGTATCTATTTTCATTTGGGAGATAGATTTTCAGTTCTCTTTCTTAGTTGAGACCTTCCCTAGTTTTGGTAACAGGGTAATGCTTGCTTCCAAGGATGGATTTTGGAATATTTCTTACCTTTCAATTTCACTAAAGAGTTTGAGGAGTAATGGCATTCGATCTTCTCTGAATTTCTTGTAGAATTCAGCCATGAATCCATCAGGACCTGGGCTTTTTTTAGTTGGTAGGTTTTTAACTACTTCTTCAATTTCATTAATTGATTCTGGCTTATTAGAAGTTTTTATATCTTCTTGATTCAGCTTTGGTAATTCATATGTATCTAGAAATCTGTCCATTTATTCTATGTTTTCCATCTTATTAGAATACAGGTTCTTAAAAGTAGGTATTGATGATCTTCTGGACTTTTGCAGAATCTGTTGTGACTTTACCCTTTTCATTGCTAATTGCATGAATTTTAGTCTTTCCTTTTGTTGCTAAATTTTACTAAGAATCTGCCAATTTTCTTTAATCTTTCAATGAACCAGCTCTTTGATTGATTCTTTGTATTGTTTGCTTAGTCTTCATTGCATTAATTTCTGCTCTGATCTTTATAATTTCCTCCCTTGTACAGTTTAGGGATTGACGTGCTCTTCTTTTTGCAGAACCTTGAGGTTGAGTTTGCTCTGCTTTCCTGACATGGAAATCCACCACTATAAATTTCCTTCATAGGACCGCTTTCATTTTATCTCATAAGTTTCTGTATGTTGTATTAGCATTATCATTTAATTGTAGAAGCTGTCTAATTTCCTTTTTAATCTCATCTGTGACCTATTGGTGGTTTTGGAGGGTGTTACTTAATTTCCATGTGTTTATCAAGTTTTTGTTGTTTCTTTTGCCATTGATTTCCAATGTCACTGCACTATGGACTGATAATACACATGGGATAATTTCACTTCATTTTCATTTACTTAAGCATGTTCTGTGAGCTAGTAAGTGGTCTATTTTGGGACTCATCCTGTGTGGACCTGAGAAGCCTATGTATTCTGATGTTGTGGGGTGGAACACTCTGTTGACATCTACTAAGTCCATTTGTTCAAAAGTTTGGTTCACTTCTGCTATTTCACTGTTGATTTTTTTTTGTCTAGTTGATCTATCTATTTGTCAGAGTGGGATATTGAAGTTCCCTGTAGCAATTGTATTGGTACTTGTTTGATTTTTCATGTCCATTAACGTTTCTTTTATATAGTTGGGTTCACTGCTATTTGGAGCATGTATAGTTACATTGTTATTGCTTCTTCTTGACTGTTCTTTTTACAGGGATGTAGTGACCTTCTTTGTCTCTCTCGATCAGTCTTGACTTGAAATGCAGTTTGCCTGCAAATTGAATAGATATCCCTGCTTTTTCCAGATTCCTGTTGCGTGGAGTATTATTCTCTATCCTTTGGCTTTCAATCTATAAATCTCTTTTTGAATTAAATATGTTTCCTGTATGCAGCATATTGTTGGATCTTGCTTCTTTTTTTTATCTTTTTTTTTTGGGTGGGGGGTACCAGGGATTGAACTCATGACCTTGTGCTTGTCAGGCAGGCACTTATGCCACTGAGCTAAATCCCCAGCCCTTTCTTTCTTTTAATCTTAAAGATAGTAAAATCCAACAAAACAAAAACAGAACAAAGCAGCAAAATTGGTACAGAACTTCAATGTAGGATACTGGGAAAACAACAATAGCTGACATAATATGTCTCGTTATCTTCACAATAGTTGTCCATTCCATCAGGTAGAGCAATACCAAACCAAACACAGAACAGAATAAAACTAACCCAAACAGAATTCTGAATAAAGCAAAACAATGAATGAAAACAAAGCCAAAGAGTGAGAACAATATTGGATTTCAAAGACAAGATAGAAGGAAATCCCCCATATTTGCTGTACTGCACTTTCATCCTCCCCAGAGATGCTAGACCGCTGGCCCCAGGCCTGCAAAGTCAGCCAGACAATACCAGTGTTTAGTTGCTTTATGTTCCTAAGTTGCTATCAGCTCAGCCTGTCCTTCAAACCAGCTGATTGCTTATGGGGGTGTGTGCTGATTTTCAGCCTGTGCACCAGTGGGCTCAAGGGAGATGATATCCGACTTTTCCTGGAACCTGTGTGGCTTGCTCAGCTTACCAGAGAGGCTGGCTTGTTAGCTTCTTCTTGGGTCCTCCCAGCCCCCTGGATCTTGCTTGTTTGATTAATTCTTCCAGTCTTGTTTCTTTGGGTGGGTAAGTTGAGGGCATGAACATTGATAGTTGAGCCAGGTGTGGTGGTGCACTCCTGTATCCCAACACTTGGGAGGCTGAGGCAGGAGGATCATTGCAAGTTTGAGACTCGCTTGGGCTGCAAAGTGAGCTGAAGGTCAACCTGAACTGCATGGTGAGACCCTGTCTCAGACAAAATAGAAAAACAGAAAAATAAAAAACAAAAAATAACCATTGGTGATTATTGCTGACACACATTGATTTACCTTTGTTGTGTTATTTTCCAGTTGTTGACTCAAATCTTTCTCCTTCTGTTTAATTCCTTGATTTGTCTTGTGGTTGCATTCTGTTGAAGTTCATGGAGTTGTAACCCTCATTAGTTCTTTCTGGGATTCCCTTCAGAATATTTTGGAATGCTGATTTCATGGTCATGACTTTCCTCAGGTATTGTTTCTCATGAAAGTATCTAATTTGTCCATCAATTTTAAAAGATGGTTTTGGGGTGTATATTAATCTAGGTTGAGGTTGTTTTCTTTTAGAGCTTGAAATACTTCACTGCCAGCTTTCCTTGACTTGAAGGTTTGTGTTGAGCAGGCTGCTGTGATTCTGATGGGCTTTCCTTATGGGTGATTTTTTCCTCTTTTCTCTAACAGTTTTAAATTTCTGTTCTTGTGTTGAATTGCTGGATCTTTGACTATTATGTGCCTTGGGTAAATGCTTTTGATCATATTAGTCCAATATGTCGTGTTTATCTGTGTGTCAAATTGTTTTACCATGTTTCAGAAGTTTTCTGTCATAGTTCTGTGAACAGTTTTTTTTATGTCATTTGTGCGATCTCCTGCTTTTTAAGTGGCTATGATTAATTTTATGTTCTTTGTTGGATCACCTAGCAGCTATTGTGCTGATTTTTCATACACTTTTGCTATTTTAAAGAAACCTTTATTTCATGATTCCTGACCACCATCCTGATTTCTCTATCTGATATTTTTGGCCTCATATTGGCTCATTCTGCTGCACATATTTTTAATGGAAGTTTTAACCTCCTAGATACTTGTTTGGCTATTTTTTTTGGATTGAATTGCTTTCTTATTTTGGGCATTATAATTTGCTTCATTTTCCTAAGCTCCTCTTTTTTTAAAAAAAAAATCTCTATCTGCTCTAAACTCAGTAAGCATGTCCTCCATTAGTTATTGGAGATTATTTCTGATATGAGTTTTTCTGCATCCTGACTCATCTGCTTTGTTAGCGGTGCTGTTACCATTTCAGGAGTCCAGGTGGGTTTTTTTGTTGTTGTTGTTGTTAGTTTAATTCCTGGGTTGATGCCAGGCAACTTTATTGCTAGTATTGAGAACTTGTAGGGAATGAGTATTTCTCAGATGTGTATTTCAGGTGTAGCCAACTTTTGGGTTTTGAGTCTGTTACACAATCCTATTCCTACATTTTCTTGGGGACCAGAACTTGCTGCCTGTTTGGCCTGACCTATTGTTGTTTGGTGCTGGCCTTTAGTATTTTTGTGACCCTTAGGGAATCTAACACTTGGCATGCCAGGAAGAACAACTGACTAGAGCACTTATATCACCTTGGCTAAAGTAGTACAATGTAAAATGACTGACTGTGGTAACTATTAATTTGCCAGCTTTAACCATATGAATTAGATTTGTGGTTAGATAACAAAATCTAAAAGAAACCAGGAAATTGTACACAGTGATCCCTCAATATCATGATTTTACCCTGAGGAGAGAAAATTTAAAAGGGGTTAAGGGGAAAGTTTGAGAAACAAGAAGAGACAGAGAGGCCAGGCATGGTGGTGCTTACCTGTAATCTCAGCACTCAGGAGGTAGAGGCAGGAGGATCTCTGTGAGTTAGAGGGCAGCCTGGACTACACAGTGAGATCCTATCTCAAAAAACCAAATAAATAAATTAAATAAATAATAAGAAAAGGAGGAGATGAGAAGCACACTTGAGCACAAAGGAAGATTACATGAACTTTTGGAATCTGGTGAAGAAGACAGGAGGGAAAGACAGAAGGAAGAAATAAAAACTAGAACAGACCAGAGCAACAACAAAAACTAGAAACAATGTTTGGACTCGTATAAAAATAAGAACAGTCAATCAAAACGGAAACAAAACAAAAATAAAAAAAGAAGAAAACAAGACCCACTTCAGGTCATGTCTCTGCTGTCACTGGCAGACAGTGGGTAGGCAGAGCCAAGATCTATGCTGATTAATCCTACCAAGCCAGCCAGAGAGCCGTGGTGGGATGGTGGGGAATCCCAGCCAGCCTGCTTCTTGAGTTCCACTGAGGTGCAGGCTGGTTTCTGGCTGTGAGACTGGACCTGACTCGGTCAGTCTGCCACACTCCGTGTGCCTCCTGCCAGCTTGAACTCGGCTCCTTGGCTTCTTGCTGACTTGAACTAGGTTCCGCCTCCCCCGACGCTGGGAGCTGCTGGATGGAGCCAGCCTGCTGCTGCTGCTCGGAATTCCAAGCCCAGTTGGTCTCTCTCCAGGATGGCTACCAGCTAACTGCCCTCTCCCGGGGGATGCCTGAACCCAAATAAGTCACCAGCAACTGCAGTCTGCTGTGTCCACTGCTCTGTTCCATTTTTCTGTTTCTCCATGGAGGCCTCTGGGCTTGTCAGTAGTCACTGTGCCTTTTCAGGTTCAAGCTGCCCTTCTTATGCAATGGGTCAGGGCTCAGGAGCAAAGTGCCACTCTACAGATTTATTGCAGAATTTAATGCTGTGGATGGATACACACATGCACAAAAGAGTGCATGTGTACACACAGATTTCTACATATAGAAGAATGCTTGTGCTCTGTAGCTTTTAAAAATTCATAGTCAAAAGAGATGAGAAGGGACTGTTTCCATATTTGTCTTATCTTCAAAGTTGTTTCTTTGAATCAAATCCTCCCTTCCAACTAAGGATTTAATTTTTAATACAGGGTCTCACTATGTAGCCTAGACTGGTCTTTAACTCCCAGCAATCTGCTTGTCTCAGCCTCCTGAGTGCTGGGATAACAGGTGTGTGCCACCACCATGTCCAGTTTAGGAATTTAGTTTATGAAAAGAGTATGTGGAAAGCAGGGAATTAGGGAGTTAGGTCCTTTTACTGACCATGATGCTGGCTCCGCGCTCTGAGTACCTCTCCATCTTCCTCTTCCAAAGTGTCCCTCAGTGTCAGGTAGGAGAACAGGACATGCTCTCTGGGTTCCTCTGTGAGCATGTGCCCTGGTCCAAGGGCACCTGCCGTGTGGTGAGTGTGAACCCTGCACTTGGCACCTGCTGGGCACAGAGCAGTGGAACAGCTACCTGCCCTTCACAGGTGTTTGGCTTTTGGCAAGGGGAGACCCTGGCAGGCTCTGAAGAGACTGCTCCCCAAAGGTGGGACAGGCCAAGTGCTATGGAATCTTGATAACTGGAACCGATCCCTCAAAGTTTCTATTCAAGTTATCAAACATTGACTAAATTCCTCCCAGGGACAGCTCTGTGTGATTCGCGTTTGGTTTTTCCCTTGCCTATCCCATGGGAGGCATGAGAAATATTGCTGACTTCACCGGCAGGCTCTACCTGTGTGCAGGGAGAGACCTGCTTAGAGGACTTGCGCTCACCATGGCGACACAGTGTGATCTAAATATAAGGTGAATTTTAAATTAAAAAAATGTATTACAGGAAGAGACACCTAGCCATTAATTCTCTTCAAAATACTCCCCTTTGATTTGGACATATGTATCATAAGAATTCTGGAAGTTGTGGTTTTCTTTTTTTTTTGGTACCAGGAACCAAACTCACGACCTCACGCTTGGCAGGCAGGCGCTGTGCCGCTGAGCTAAATCCCCAGCCCCTGGAAGTTGTGTTTTGTGACTGTCTTCACCGGATGTGATAAAAACACAGTGAATGCCGTATAGGGCCATCCAGCAGAAAGACAGCCTCCTAAAGGCAGTCTAGAGTGTCCCCATCTACCTGCCTCACCAAATCCAGCACCCCGTGACCGCTGGCTGTCTACGGAGTCGGGAGGGTTGTGAAGGTGACAGTTTTGAATCGGCTCTGAGCATCAGAGGGCTACTAAACACACTCATGATGTAGCACTTCCAGAGCCGGCTTAGAAAGCAGAATGCACAGCTGGGTGAGTGTTTTCAAAGCGAGGCGGAGTGGTTTGAGAGGGATCAGGGCAAGGCATATTTCATCGCAATGGATTTCTTTAAAAAAGTTTTAGACTCCACTTTCCTTTAATGTTGGATTTCCTATTTACGTGGCCCTTTGCACTTTCTTTTCTTTTTTTTCCAGTTCCTGCTCCTGTGAATTCCCTCTCCTTCTCTAAATCCAACCCGCAGGCTTGGGCTCACAGAACACAGCAATTCACAGAGCTCGCTTGTCTAGGGAACCCTGCAGCATCTGCGGGTGGCCCAGGCCTCGGCGCAGGAAATAACGTTCTCAAAGTGGGGAGTGCTCAGGGAAGAGCTGTGTGCTCTGTCACCCACTGCTGCCATGTGCTGGTGGCACTTTCAAAGAAGGCACAATGGCTCCTCTAGGAGCCTTGAGCTACTGTCATTACTACTACTATTATTAATAATTAAAACCACTCTGTGAATGTTCGCAGCGAATCTCCAAAGTTCTTATTGTGACCTGTAATTTTCTTTCAGACAAGGTCTTGTTTTGCAGCCCAGGCTGGCTTTGAACTTACAATCCTCCTGCTTCACCCTCCTGTTTGCTGGGGTGACAGGCACGTGCCATGACACCTGGTTTGTGACATGTGTATTGCAAAGGGAAGGACGTGTGAGTAGATTAGGTTATATCCCTGTGAAAGGCAGAACCAGGATTCAAGCCAGAATGTTTTTGGTTTTGTTGACTGAATCTTTCAATGAACGAAGTCCCGGAGATGTCGCAGTACTGGGCACACACTAGACGTTTACCAGCGGGTCTGACTTTGGCGTTGTGAACTTTTTGTGCTTTTCCCTGAGCATTGGTAGGGTTTATTATCTAAATTCAAGATAAATTATTTGATAGCGCATGGAACGATGTTAAGCTTACTAGGTCACTTTTTAAAAAATGGACTTTTAATTTATTATTATTATTATTGTTGTTGGGGAGCTAGGGATCCAATATAGGGCCTGAATGCTAAGCAACTGCCCTACCACTGAGGCTGTCCCCACTCCCGGTCACTCCTTAACAAAGCATTTTACTGAAAGGACGAGGTGTCATCACTCAGTCAATAAGTGCCCAGTCTTTACGTACTGCACCCCGATCCCCGACGAGGTGAATTTGTGGAAAGCAGAGTGAGATGCTCACAAGTGCTCGTTTTCTTGATTTCTTGATAACGTGGCAACACTGTGACCTCAGCTCTCTGCTCGCTCCTCACTCGCCGGGGTGAGGGAAACCAAAGCTGAACACTTTCCAGGAGACCGTGGAGAAAAATCGTGACGGGAGGGATCCATAGGTTGGAAGCGGGTATCTGAGTAATGAGCAGTAGTTTGAGAGTATATTCAGAATTCCCTCATTTCATGTCCTCTTATCCTGTCTACCTTCAAGACTCAGGTATATTTAACTTTTTAAAATTAGTCCATGTCTGCAAAACAGAATGATTACATTCCTTGTGGGAGTTGGTACATGTACATAACACATCTTAAATCCTTTTCATCTGCTTCCCTCTTTCTGTCTCTGTCTCTCTCTGTCTCTGTCTCTCTTTTTGAGGCAGGGTCTCACTGTGTAGTTCAAACTAGCCTTGAATTCACTGTATAGCCCAGACTGGCCTCGAATTTGCAGTAACCCTCTTGCCTCAGCCTCCCAAGTGCTGGGATGACAGCTGTGCGCCACCCCACCTGGCTTTCCTGTGTCTCTTGACCCCCTCCCCATGTGAGAAAGATCTATTTCCCTATTTCCCACTATCTTCACTTTGTTCTTTATGCGTCCTTTGGGTTTCTCATGTAAGGGAAGCCATGTGATATTGAAGCTTGTGGGTCTGACTTGTTTCACTTAGCATCATGGTCCTGATGTGCCTCTGGATTCCTGCTCGACTCAAGCTTGTCTGTCTTTAGAGCAGAGTGGCACGCGCTTTGCTGTGGTTGCTCCTCGCGGTGTAGGCAGCTGCAGTGGGCCTCAGCTTGAGATCATGTACAAGGAGCCCTGCGGCACTCTCCAAGGAGGGGTCGGATATCACTTACAGCAGCCCTGAGAGCCTGGGTGGCCCTGGCTGGCCCTTGACTCTAAATTCAGAACTGTTCCAGCTCCCCCAGGGTGTCAAGCTAGCAAGGATCATCCGTCTCCCCTCTGCTGTCATTTGAGGATTCATTTGCTTTTATTTCCCAGACCATTTATTCCGTAGCTTCTTGCCTTTTGGGGAGAAGGTGCTGGAGATCCAACCTAGTGCTCTGTGCATGGTAGGCAAGCATTCTACCTTGGAGCTATTCCCCCGTCTCTTTTTAAACTTTTTTAAAATTTGAGATAAGGTGTGCCTAAATTGCCCGGGCTGGCCTTGAACTTTTGGTCCTCTGCCTCCGCCTTCTGAGTAGCTGGCATTACAGTGTGTGCGACCACACCTGGCCCTTCCAGTGCTTCTTGGAGACTAGAGAGCATGCCTTAACACACAAACAGCGATGTGTGTGCTGGATACTGACTTTTTGGTATTTCCTGCTGGAGCTGTGCTTGGGTGGAGCTCCCTTTAGAAGCGCCAGAGTTTTCCTGTTTGTGCAGTTGATTTTGAGAACCTTAAATAAACTCTGTTGTTATGTGTCCAGAACAATAACAACTCAGCAACTCCTTATTAAGCACCTACTATGAGTCTGCCCCTGTTCCAGCAGCTGAGGACACACAGTGACCTCAGCAGACCCTGTTCTCAAAGAGCTCTCAGTCTGGGCCAGGACACAGATTAGTAAACAGACATTTGCTTCCACGTGGTAAGTGCCATGAAGGACAAAGTACAGCGTGCTGGGGACGGGGGTGGGGCAAATCCAATGTAGGGAGTGACAGGGCTTGGGAAGGGGGTGTGCCGTGTGCCAGGAAAGATTCCTCAGAGGCTAAGCCAGCTGAACTGCATGTCAAATAGAAGAACCTGATTTCTAAGAGTCTGTTTTCAATGATCTGCAAGTAGACGATTCCAGTTTATTTGCAAGAAAGCATTTCTCCCCAAGTTCTTTTGCAATGGCATCGCGCTTTGCTATAACGGGCAGAGATACCAGATTTCACCAGGGCAGAGCTACCAGAACAGATCGGCTTCTTGAAGGAAGCTTAGGAACTGGTGAAGTCATTGCCTTTCCTCCTTGGAATGAGGGGCAGGGAGAAGGCCAGCCAGGCAAGACGGAGAGATGCTTCCTGGCCCTCAGTATTGGGTCATTTTAGGGAACTTCGTCACCTCCTTTGAAGTGTGCTGCAGGAGATCAAGCAGACACAACTCTTTTCAAATTCCACACAGGCAAAGAAACATTTCTGTGCCACCAAATGTAAGTGACTTGGGGATTATTTATTCTCTTTTTAGATTCCCCTTGTCATGGTTCCTCTCCGTTCATGCACGTAATAAAGGCCTTCTTCTTGCCTAAAGAAGAAACAGGAGCAGGGCTGGGGACCAGTTAAAGGCTTCTGTGTGTCTGGATAGCGGAGTTTCCTGCTCTTGGATCTACTTTTGATCCCTTGGCCAGGCAATAAAAAATGTCCCATTTATTTATTTTAAAAATCACTTTATTGAGGTATAATTTATAAACCATAAAATGCATTCATTTTAGGCATACAGCTCTGTGAATTCTGGCAAAAGTATACAACCAGAACAGTCATTTCCATACTCACAACCTGAACATTTGTACCCTTTCCCTGAAATTCCCTTAAGCCTTCTGCTGTTGTGGTTGTCCCTGGCATGGCCTCAGGCAAGCACTGATTAGCTTTCTGTCACCGGACATTGTTTGCCTCTTCTAGAATTTCCAATAGATGGAATCACATCACCTGTATTCATTTGAGTCTGACTTTTTTGAGATTCATCCTTGTGACTCTTCTTTTTACCTAAAATCCTGACAGTCGAAGTAGCAAACCGTTGTTTACTTGCTTGGTGAGCGGAGCAGGTGAAGGAAGTCCCTCTGGCCTGCACATTCTATCAAGTAGCCCGGGAAACAGAATTAGGTTGGGTTAGCATTGGGTTAGCTTACCACCCTGAAAATTGGCCCAGCGCATGACTTTCTGAGCTACAGGAGTCTGGGGGACAGGCAGAGCCAGAGTTCTGGTGAAGGATGGTACCGCTTACAGAGGATGACAGGGCTGTTTGCTCAGTTCTTTTATGAGCTCAGCAAGATGTGACAGTCCTGGGGAAGATAACCATGTGTCTCTGTATTTATATGTGTGTCTCAAGAGACCTGGCAGGCAATGGTGGTGAGAAGAGCTTCCGGCAGGATCTGAGCACACACAGAGATAACTGGGCTGAGCTGAGCCTGTCCCAGGCCACAGAGACGCAGAGTGACGCACAAAAGTGACCCTGAGAGCCCATGGCCACCTCAGGTGCTGTGCTGGGCTCCTTACAGAACCATAGTTGGCACGAGGGACCAGTTTAGTGTGGAAAAGTTTTTCCGTGTGTGTGTGTGCATGTGTGTGTGTGTTACCTTCTCTTCTTTTTATCAGCATGTGTTTGTCATATATAATAACTACATCCCTGGGGCTGGCGGGTATAGCTCAGCAGCACAGCCCCTGTGTGGCAAAGCACAAGGCCATGAGTTCGATCCCTGGTACCAAAACACTAAGCAAAACAACAACAAAACCAGAATAATTACATTCCTCGGTGCTAAGTAGCATCACGTCCTCAGCTCCGTCTCAGATCACAAGATATTACATGGTACGAGGCGGGCAAGCCTTGGACCCCTTGCATGAGCAGTTCACAGCATGGTTTGTACACCTCTGAGAATCTAAGGGGGGCCACAGCTCGGACAGGGGCTGGGGCTCAGGTGCTGATGTGGGAGATAAGGAGGAGGACACGGATGAAGCCTCACTTGCTATCTGTGGCTCACCTCCTGCCGGTGGCCGGCTCCCGACAGGTGCAGGCTTCGCTGAACGGGTGCCTGGACCCTGTACAGCAAATTCCTGTCTCTGCCCGCGTCCCCCAGTTCATCTTCCAGACACTTCCCTGGGCCCTGTCCTCCAGTCCGGTCAGATGTTCTGCTTATGTCCCCGGCATCATCTTCTGTCACCTTTATAGCAATGCTAAGGTTACAGTGGTCTGTGCAGTGATCAGACTAGTATCTGCTTCCCTACCAGATGGCCAGCTCCAGGAGGTCAGGGGCCATTTTATTTTTATTTTATTTGTTCTTAGTTATATCTCCACACCCTGGCAGAGTTTCTAGAGCATAGCCATCGCTCAGTAAATATTTACAGCCTGAAGGAAATGCGTAGAAGTCCTTCGCTTTCCTCACGAGTGTTCCCTGGCTCCGTGAGTACTCTTCTTTGGCCTAGAAATGCATCTTGTGTGACCCCCGGAAGTGACACGAGGTCTCTCATCCACTGCCATTCTCCTGGGTATTTAGGGAAAAGTACTATCCAAATGCAAGCCATACTACTGCTCCTGAGCTTCAAAATTTAGTGTCAACCATGGAGATAAATCTGGAAGCAGAGAAAGCCGGGTAGGCTCTGAATGAATTAGAAAATCTGAATAACATTTTAATGAAGTGCAATGTTGCTTAAATACACCCACATTCTGAATGAAATACACATTCTTGGATTCCTCTGCTTCTCGACAAAGTACACTTAGTCCCATGTTCTCCCTGGGAGGCTGATAAGTATCTATTTCCTTCTATTCTTGCCATGGTAATTCCCCAGCTATATAAAATTTACAAACTGCTTTGGAGGCTTTTTGGAGAAAGGTGCCATGGAAATGTATGAGATTAGTGAAATAAATGCTGATTGAGAGATTTCCCAGGTGGAGAGTTAAAATACACACAGGCGCTCACCGACACTCGCATCCCATCCTCCGGATACTTTTGGCTTTGATCAGGGCAGATAAATTTTCCTACCTGACAGTTGGTTGTAAGTCAAGAAGTGTGTTTTAATAGTCGCTAGCTTTCTGCTTCTGTTTGCTGCTGTCTCAGGCAATCCTTCACCTGCTGGGACACAAGACCTGAAAGCTTTTGGCACATGGAGTGGTGGTGCTTAGCAGCAAGGTAAATAAATATTGGCCTGCTGTACAGGAGAGGTGCATAGAAATAAGTCAGGGTGTCTTGGGATTCGTCACTTTTCTGACTAATAAGCTACTAGGAAATCATGAACTTACTGGTTTTTATGCCAAATAAAAACAAAATATTTCTAGCTGGGCATGATGGCCCAGGCCTGTAATCCCAACTACTTGGGAGGCTGAAGCAGGAGGACTGCAAGTTCAAGGTCTGCCTGGGCCACTTGGTGAGAAGCCTTCTCAAAATAAAATTAAAAGGACATGAGATAGCTCAGTGATAGAACGCTCGCCTAGCATGCGGACGCTCTAGCAATGGGAAAAAAGAAAAGATTTGTGTGATATAAAACCTGCACAGTACTGAGGGCCAGTACATGCTGAGTAAATAGTTTTGAAAGTCAGCATATACTCTCTTTCCCAGATCATGATGGTTAGATTAGTACACTGAATTTGCACTGCTGACTTTACCCTTCCCATCCCTCGCCATCAGGGTTTGCATGGAGTCAGGCAGTCAAGTCAAGGTGTTCCGCACCCCAGTGCCTTGGCATGTCCTGCTCTTGGAGCTTGGGCTGGAGTGTGTTCCATGCATCCAAATGGGACGGGGTCATTTTCTGAATTTTGAATAACTGATATCAGGATCATCCTTCATTTCCTTTAGGTAGGTTTTCTTGACTAATGATCCAGTCCTAGAATGACTTGCTTTATCCTACATACCATTTGACTGCATCACTCCATTTA
Source organism: Hydrochoerus hydrochaeris (assembly GCA_004027455.1). Classification (NCBI taxonomy): domain Eukaryota; kingdom Metazoa; phylum Chordata; class Mammalia; order Rodentia; family Hydrochaeridae; genus Hydrochoerus; species Hydrochoerus hydrochaeris. The sequence goes on along the minus strand of PVLA01000192.1, from coordinate 686,503 downwards.
ACAAAACGAGACTGGACCCTCTGGGGAAGTCTCTGCTCCTACCCTGTGCTCACTTTGAGGCCACTGTCAACACTTTGTTGTAACCCACTTGCCCACTTCTAACCTCTTGAGTCACCTTCCAAAGCATTTCAGTAATTTAGGTCTTACTCAAATGCTCTCAAGGGAGAAAGGTGGAGGGTGCTTATGCTGAACACACACACACACACACATACACACACACACACACACACACACAAACACTTCCCACCGAAACTCTCCACCCTAGGGGCCTTTTCTCCCGTTGCCAGCTGTGTCTCTCCTCTGTCTCCTGCAAGCATCCACTCACTGCCTTCGTCCAGCTGTTCTGGCGGCAGCCCCCTTCCACCACTGGATTCCTCTCTATCAACCCAACCCCATCTAGCAGTTTAGCCCGCTTGGCCCCCTTGGCCCCCTCTCCCTTGAAAAGTTATGCTCTGCCCAGCAAAGTACCTGAGATCAATCCTTCTTAAAAGGTAAGGCCATTGCAAGTAACCAGGGCATTTATTCTTCTTCTACCAGAGGCTGGAGCAGTCTGAGGATAGGAATCCGTCCTTATACTTCTTTGTACTCTGTACACAAAATAATTAAACTATTTGTGAAATGAAGGGGTGAAAAGACAAAAGAATGTAGCCACTGATTACAGTCCTTCAAGTCTCACTCTAATCACAGTTCTCTCCTGTTTAAAGAGCGTCCCTACCTTCTAGATTAACGGCGTGGCCAGCTGCCATCTCTCCCTGGCTCTGGCGCTCTGCTCAGCCCTGCTAGCTCCTTTCCCCTCAAGCCCCGGGTGCCTATTCTTGCCTTCAGGTGTCCATTTGGTTGTGTCTCTAGGCGTGGAATAATCTATGTCATTCACGAGGGTGACGGTGACGGGTCACCACCAACCTCCTGTAGATCAAGGCAGGCGCGTCTGGTGCTCTCTTCGCCATGGGTCTTCCCCTAGCCCCTGGGTTCTCAGCCCAGACACAATTCTTTCTCTGTAGCACCGTTAGGATGTAAGCTCTCAACACACCCACGCGGAGGGCCCTTAATCATTTGGCCTTGCGCTTCGGAGGAATGTGGAGCAGGAAGCTCTGAGCCATTCACTCCACTGACTATGGTTATAGGGCGATTTACCAAGCTTTTCAGGGTTTTTCCCCCCATTACTAGGCTCCGGACTGGTTTGCACTTCCTTAATGCCTTGAAATTATGTGTGGTTGATATGCTTTGTCCAATGAATGTGAGTGGCATTGGTGTGAGCCCCCATGGGGAGGGAACTGTCAGAGGAAGCGTTGAGAGCTGGTGTGACTGAGTGTACTCTTTGCCTGTCATGGTGATGGCCGAGTTTAAGATATCTGACACTTCACTGTCTAGTAGCCTGGGTCCTTGAGAAGCACTCAGCTAGTTCAAAATGGGCATGAGGTGCGAATAGGAAATGTGCTACATGAAGCTCTGAGATTCCGAGGTTATTTGTTACTGCAGCACCACTTACCTTAAGCAGACAGACTAGAAGTCACTTGAGGGCAGCACCTGTGCCGAAGTCCCCTTTTCATCTCCTGTAGAACTAGGACCTAGGAAAATGCCCCGGGGTTTTCCGGTGACTATTGATAATTTAAACTAAGATAGTGTGAAATCTACGAGACTGAAAAGGAGGACTGGGTATCAGCACTTCAGCTTGAGACTTCAGGCTCTGCATAACTAAAGCAACCATGCAAGACCACTCCAGTCATAGTCTAATAGGACCTTTGCTTACAGGGTGGCAGAGTAGCATCATGAAAGAAGTCTGGGCTTTCACACTGTATCTGTCTGGGTTCTCTGCTATGTCTTGGTTCTAACAGCAAGAGAACTTGTTGAAGTCTTTGACTTTTGGCTTTGTCGTCAGCAACAGGGATAATGGCTCTGCCTGCTACCCGGGATGAGTGTGGGGATCAAATGAGAGAAGGCACTGGGAGCACCTGGCATGTAATGAATGGTCAACCAGTGTCACTCTCTCGGGTCTCTCTTCCCGCCAGGCATGTGGGTGGGTGGTGCGAACTCTTCGTTCATTCTCTGGGGACTTTTTCTCTTCATTTGCTGTCTCCGTGATGGCGATCGCAGTGGCTTGCCTACTCCCTGGGTTTATTTGGCTTGGTCCTCCTTGGAGCCTTTTACTGCCCCATGCGGACACCTGCCTGAGAACTTCCACCTGTAACCGGCTAGAGGTGGCAGTGGCCCCGGCAAAGGACTCCAGCGCGGGGGGCACATTGCTTTTAACAGAACCTCTCTGCTGCTGGTATTTTAAACGGGCTCCTCAGCATGAGAGAGGTAGAGCCAGGGAGGGGAAGAGAGGTGATCTCAGCAGGAAAGAAAGAATTCCTCCGGCTATTCTGGGGGCCAGTTCCAAGGGGCGTGACTTGGGCCTCAACTCTAAGGACACTTGACTGAGTCCACACTTGATTGACAGCATCAGGACGTCGGAGAGACCACCTTCCCTGAGTCCTCTGGACCACAGGCTGGGGCTACGTGTGGTGGCCTACGCGCTTTATTGGACTCCTGAGCGGTTAGTGTTGTGTTGGGGTGTGTGTGGGGGGGGTGCTGTCCTCAGTTGGGTCCTCCTCCCACCCCCTGTGTAGCAGCCGCTGTAATGTGGCGTCTCCAGTCACCCCAAAGGTGCTGGTGTCATTTGTTTTTTCAGCGTCTTGGCTCTGGCCCTGATGTGAGCCAGTGTTTGCACTGTGGAAGAGCAAGCCTGAGAAATGTCTTGTGTCAGGGCTGCTGCCGCCTGCCCCCCTCTGTCTGGCCCCCAGTGCACCCCGTGACTTCTGTTTCTCTTGGAAGGCTTAGTGCGGTCGTGGAGATCATCTTGGACCTGGAAGAAACAAACCTGGACAGGAAAGGAAAGCGGGCAGCGAGGGGTTAGTGCCAGCTGCCCTGGGTTAAGCCCTGCCGTTTGCCTTCCCCGGAAAGCTGAGGAAACTTCCCCAAGGCAAGGCGTTTGCTGCTCCGGGGCCTTGTGCCGGCACAGAGCGGGGTGCCACAGAGGAGATAACCTGTGAGAGCATCTGGGCCAGGAAGCATTTGGGGGCCCACTGCTGGCCTCTCTCACTGACAGCCCGGTTACTGGCTCTCTCCGATCGCTGGCTCCACTAACAGTACCCTGGCGCTATTGACTAAATCCCGTGTTTCTTACTTCCTTGACTCCCACAATAGGTTTACCATAGGTCCCAATGAGCTGAACTCTGTCCCTTTTGCTCTTCTGTCCTCTTTGCCGGCCTCCCTCACTAGCCCTTTGCCTGGGGAGGCGGCCCTGGCGTATTTGGTACACCGCTGTCATCTGATGACTTCACACAGATTGAAAAGCTCCAATCAGTGGGGAGCAGAAGCGCATACACAGTGGGGTGTTTCCTTGGAAATGCTTCGGCTGTAATTTACCTCCAAAGAGCGATCTCCAAACCACAGCTTGCTCGACCCTCTGAGCAGAAGCAGTCACAGCCAGACTCGAGGGACACCAGGGGACTGGACCTCCGGTGTGTGGCTTGCACGTGTGCACGCGGGTGTCCCAGGGCGGCAGGCAGCCCAGAGGGCGCTGCCCGTACTCGCTGGCCGGGAGGGCCTGGCTGCAGCGCTCTGGCTCCGGCAGCAGGTCTCGCTGACAGCAGCCCGGCCTGTGGCGCGGAGCACAGAATGTTCCCTTCTGTGAACTGTGTTTGAACTTTTCCAACCCACTTGGTTCAAGGAACCACGCAGACAGAGGGGAAAAGGCAGGGAAGATAACCCCCAAATCGCTGCAATCATGGCGTTCTGGGGGATTTTGGCTCAACCTGTTTGCTTTTTACTGCTCGAAATTAAAAATCCCAAGCATGATATTTCTCAGAGAAACAAAATGCTTGTGATGTCCTTCCTCTCAGAGAGCACTTGGCATGGAGTCTGGAAACTAGCAAGCCTGTCACTGTCTCTCTTCAATTTCTTCTTCTCTCTTTTTTTCCTCTTAGTCATTCAAGGAACAAAACCATAAAAGTTATTTTCCTATAAAGGAAAGATAAAGTCCCCGGGTGCCTGTGACTACTGTCTCAGCAGTTCAGCTGTCACATATCATAAATCGCGGTCACAATCTGCTGCTGTGACGGGAGAGGTTGATAGCCAGCCCCTGGCCTCTGTGTAGATGGCCACCGAGAGGCGTTGCTCTTCACCTGGGGCACAGAGGGTTTCAGGGGCTCCTCAGAGAAGCTGTGGGTGCACAGCATGGAACAGGGTAGTGATTTCTGGCTCTCTGTGATTATCGTTGTTATTTTAAGGGACAAGAGTCTTGCTGTGTTGTCCAGGTGAGACTCAAGTGATCTCTGTCTGTGAAAGAAGTCGGACCCTGCACTGCTACCCCCAGCTGATATTATTCATAACAGTTGATTCCTTTCTTAGTACTAAAATTTGCCCCCAAACCTTCTGGTGAAGCAGGAGGAACACACCTCTGTGGGCGCTTTGTGTGCAGTGTGAGCAGTGTCCTCTCCTCCTCTGTCCCTCCAGTGCTGGCCACGTAGCCCAGGGCTTCCTGCAAAGTTGGCAAGTGTACCCCTCTTTTTTTAAGTACTTGTCCTGGAGTCAGCCAGCTTCGCACTGGGCTGTACCCCCAGCCCTTTTTAAAAATTGTTATTTTGAGACAGGGGTCTTTTCCTAAGTCACTAAGATACCCAGGCTGACTTGAACTTGCAAGCCTTCTGCCTCAGCCTCCAGAGTGCTGGAGTCACGGGAGTGCACCACCATGCCTGGCTGCTCCTTCTTACCGTGGGTGCTGGTGTGACACTGAGCATCTTCTTCTGAGACCCACTGCTGAAAGGGGCAGAGAGCTTGTCAGATGCACCGGAAGAGTCACTTAGACGGGTTGAGTGTCATGTTGTGGAAATGAAAGAGATTCTTCTCTTGCATTCACACTTCTACCGTCCACCTTACAGCGGACTTTGGTGGCTTCTTTCCTCTTATGCATTTTGTTTCCTGCTGGTAGCAGGGAGATTTCTATCAGAGAATCTTGCTTCTGAGGTAGATCCAGTGCTAAGAGATTTCCTATAACATTTTATTTGAAAAGTATTATGTTAATAGGCTGTTAGTAATCCATTCATTGTATGAACTTCTGTTGAACACTGTATGTTGGTGGCTGGGATCTAGGGCTTGGGATCTAGGGCTAGGATCTATCATTTATAAGGCAGATGAGGTTGCAAAGTGCTCAGGGCAAATATACTCAGTGCTTTGGGAACGGGATGAAGATTCTCATGGGAGAAAGCTGAGGGAAGAGCCATCTGGACAGTAAAAGGAATCATGGCCCTAGATAGTCTTTGTGGTTAACAGAATTGCACAGCAGCCGAGTATGGTGGCTCATGCCTGTCATCCCAGAACTTAGGACACAATTTCAAGCCCAGTCTAGGGTACCTAGTGAGTTCAAGGACACCCTGAACTACATAGCAAGGCCCTGTCTCAGAAAGAAAAAAATTGCACAGCATATTGGAGTAATAAGTAGTTCTCATGGCTCAGTTGTTAGTGCTAGAATTTGTAGGAAGAAGTAAAATAGAATGAAGGGAGTGCAAAGGAATGTTGTAGGGGCATGGATGTGATCAAAACACATATATGGGCCAGATGTGGTTGTGCACACCTATAATCCCAGCACTGGGGAGACTGAGGCAGGAGGATCACTGTGAGTTCGAGGCCAGCCAGGGCTACAAAGTGAGTTCAAGACCAGCCTGAATTGTATAGTGAAACCCTGTCTCAAAAAGACAAAACAAACAAAAAACAGACACCAAAATAGAGAGGGGAAAAAAAAAAAAAGAAAAAAGAAAGCACCACAATGAAACCCAATACTATGTAAAATTAATAGGTGCTAATTAAATGTATTTAAAATCTGTTGGAGCACATGTCAGGAATATCTACAGGCAAGTCCTTTACCTCTGAGCTAACAGCCCAGCCCTGTGAAGGTCATTCAGGGGCCTGGAAAGGAAAGCCCAGCTTGACCTTGAACAGTACCTGTGTTTAATAAACACCAGAGTCAGAGGAGATGAGAAATGCTACAAGCTCTTGACTATACAGGGTGTCACTAGTTAGATGTAGCCATCACTCCTGTCTGATCTTTTTTTCTGTCTTTTTTGTTTTTTCTTTAATATAGGACAATGACTCACTTGAATGGCACCTTTGGCATTTCCGTGAGAGTTAAAGAGAATGATCCCCCCCACCCGATTGTTTAAGGTGGTGTTTCACAAACTCTTCTGATGTCTGACCATGAACCACAGTGAGAAATATGCTTTACACTGGCTCAGTACATGCAGATGTAATTATGACTCTAAGACCAAGGCTTTATGAAACACAATCGACCTGTATCTTCTGTGGGTAGTGCTGATATTTGCTATTCTATTTTTTAAAAAAATTTTTATTTTTAAGGAAAGGCTAGTTGAGTTCCACTATTGATTCCACAATCATGACTGTGCTTCAGAGCTGCAGTTGGAATGATACTAGGTTATAGGACTCTTTTCCAGAAGGCCACCCTCCCTCTAGCGGCTGGAATCTTCCAGGAGAGATGAGTTGAAAACCTGAGGATCCCTGCAGGAGAACTTAACCCCTGCTGCAGGCTTCTCTCAGAGTGAGCATCTTTAGCTTTGGAAGTAAGTTTAGATGACACCTATCCGAAGAATTGCTTGTGATGTTCCCAAATTCAAATAGTAATGATGATCCAGCTACAAACAGCAGCTCTAAGCTGATGAATAGCAGACCGTTTCAGAAGTTGGACCATTTGGGATACGAATATTCGAAAATTTGATACACTCTAAAACCTGAACAATTCTGGCCCCAAGCATTTTTGGTTAAGGAACCTCAACTTGAAATGGGCACTTAATGAGTCAGGCATACTGCACATGTTATTAACACAGGGTTCGTAATGAGGCTCCAAGAAAGACATTATTACCTCCGTTTTACAGATGATGATACAGGAGAAAGAAACTCCCAACCTACTAGATAGATGTCCAGAATGAATTTGTGTTCTCTAAAAATCAAAGAATGAATTTTAGGAACAATGGAGGTTAAGAGCAGAATATATTTACTGAGAGAAAGGAAACTTCTGTCTGACAGAGACAGAAGGGGGTCCCCAGTGGGTTAGCAAGGACCCCACCTTTTCCAGGGACTTTTATAGAGAAAAACCATGAGGCGAGACAGGTCCAAGATGGGGAAAAATGTGAACTCGCAAGGCAGGCATGAGGTGGGACAGAACTATGGTCAACCAATAAGATTACGAGTATAATTGCCCAGGTAAGATTGAGTAAATCACGATCCAATAGGGAAGAGAGTCACATATTAAGTGGGAATAGGGCCTTTTCCTGTAGGGGCTGGATTACTGCCATCTTCTGGCTTCCTCAAGGTGATGGATACCTACTGAGAATATTAACCCCTGATGTTTACCCTTAGGGTATGGCTGCAATTGTTTTCTCTTTTGGCGTGTGATCTGGCCTGCAGAGAGAGGTGTTTCTTTTCTCCCGTAGCTGTAAGGTTCTGGTCTTCTGCACTGGCTCCTTTGAGGGCCCAGCCCTGTCTGACTGTTGTAATATTCTAACTTAGCTGTCCATAAGGCTGGAGAGAAAAAGTGTCCATAACATGTAGCTAGTAAATAGTGGATTCAGACTCCATTGGTTTGCAGACTGCAGGTGCTTAATTAACACTACTTGGAAACTACTTTAAAGAGCTGGGCTAACCAGGTGAGGTCGTGCAGGCCTGGAATCCCAGTGCTCAAGCGGTTGAGGCAGGAAGATTGCTGCAAGTTTGAGGCCAGTCTGAACTACATAGGGAGACCTTGTCTCAAAAAACAAAACACAACAAAACACACAGCACAACATAAAGTTAAATGAAACAAACCAGTGTTGGAACAGTGAGGTGCTATCTTCCTTGTCCTACTTGGGCTCTGGGCCACACCCCTCGTGCATTTGTGTCTCCTAGCAAGGTTTGGTCCTCTGTACAGCTTCTTTCTGTGGGGAATCCCTTAGTTTACAATTTTCTTGGAAAAAACTGAGTATCTCACATGCTTTCAAGAAGTGGAAGCACATGCTAGGCATGGTGATGCTCAGCTGTAATCCCAGCACTAGGGAGGCTGAGGCAGGAGGATTGCTGTGAGTTTAAGGCTGATTTGGGCTCCACAGTGAGTTCAAGGCCTGAACTACATAGTGAGACCTTATCTCACAAACAAACAAACAAGCAAAGGACAAATGAACAGAAAACAAAAAGAAAAACACAAGTGGAGTCGGGAGAGGAAGACTAGGGGGAGAGGCGCTGAGGAGCAGGCTTCCCAGGCTGGGCACAGTCCAGGCCCTGGTCGCCAGGCAGCCCATCACCTGGCCACACCTCCCAGTGGGCTCCCTACTTCCTTCATTTTTTCTTTTCTTTTTCAGTATGAGGGATGGAAGCTATTGTCTTTGCACTGAGCTGCACCCCCAGCTCTTTTTAAAAATTATTTTTAAAAACTTTGTGAGGCAGAATCTCACTAAGTCAGGAAGTGGTCCAGACTTGGTTTGCATTTGCAACCCTCCTGCCTCAGCCTCCAAGAGTGCTGGGATGATAGGCAGGCTCCCCCACCCCCATCCCCCACTTCCTTTTTCACCTCTGCAGCCCAGCCACTCCCCAGGGTAACCTTTCAGAAGCAGCCTGGGGGGATATTTCCTCTGCTCCTCTCTCCCGGCCCCACCCAGGTCTGCAGGGTACAGTCCTAGCTCAGCGATGCCTCTCCCAGGCTCCTCCCTCCTCTCACCCCGTTCCTGCCTGCAGCGCACCGGAACCCATACCACCTGTCCTTCAAGACACAGGTCACGGCTGTCCTGTGCCCTGTCACCCCTCATCGCTCTATTTTTGCACCTTTGGTTTTATATCATCCGTTTAGTAATATCAACACTATAGAATAAGTAGTTCATATTGTATGCCTTCCCCGAGACTCACTCATTTATTTAAAAACTGTTTAGATCAGTCAGTGAACACAGGAAATTCAACGACAGTGAGTGAGTGTCAACTCCAGATGCCCCCTTCACACTCACTCAGTTTCCACACAGCCCCAGGACTCAGCCCCAGGCCCTGCCGCCATGTGGAGACAGGGTCTCACCAAGTAGTCCTCGCTGGCCTTGAACTCACTAGAAGTCCAGCCTGGTTTCAAACTTATGGCCCTCTTGCCTCCACCTGCCAGCTGCTGGGACAGGCCCGGCATGAGGGCGCCTCGGGCTGCAGAGCCAGCCTGGGCTCCAAAGTGAGCTCAAGGCCAGTCTGAACTGAACAGTGAAACTCCTGTCTCAGAAAGACAAAACCAACCAACCAAACAACTCTCCCCACACATGGAGTGCTGGGATTCTAGGTATGTGCCACGCCTGGTGTGTGTGACCTCTTTTTGGCATTTAGATCCAGCCAGTGCTGTATGTTGAAGCAGATCAAGTCCGTTTTGGTGTAGGTTGGTGTCTGTTGAGCAGCTTCTGTAACCACAACGCAGAGTTCCAATCCGGAAGTGGTTTCTCTACCCTGACTGGACCTAGCCTGATTGCTGTTCCAGCTCAGGTTGATTTGAGGACCAAGATTCAAGTGAGTCAATTGGCTTTGGACGGCTCTGGCCACAGGAGAGCACTCACTGCCTTTGCTCCTGCTTTGACTCCTGTCCACACCGCCTGGCTCTGCGCTGGTGTCCTCCGTGTCCTGGAGCTTCCCTGCTGGCCCCCGTCGGCCTTGTGGTCCACAGAGTCTCCTCGTCCTCCTTGCTGGAGTGGAGATAGGAGCCTCCCGCTGAGCAGGACCGATGGGAATGTGCTTGTGGACTTGTGCACTCCGGGTGCTTGCTAGTGTAAGGTGTGCACAAGGACAGGAAAACCGCCTGTGAGCTCCATTTTAACACAGTGATCTCTTTGAGCTGTGTTCTCTGATGAACCCTTAGAAGTGAATTGGCCCATCCTTCAATTGACGTAGATTTAATAAGTACCAATTAGAAACTACAGACCAGCCGGGTGTGGCAGTGCTGCCTGGAATCCTGCACTTGGGAGGCTGAAGCAAGAGGATCATCCCGAGTTCGAGGCCAGCCTGGGCCACAGGGTGAATTAGAGGGAGATCCCATCTCAAGAAACCTAAAGAATGCAAACAAAAGACCCAAACTTTTTATGCATTTTGTACATACTTCAACCAGTAGCTGCTCAGTAAATACTTTAGTGATTCATAATGATTTAATAGAGTGGCCTGGGAGGTTAATTATTGGAATTATTTCCAGATATAACCAAGCAGAGAACGAACCCTTGGTTCCCTGTGCTACTGTGTGTTTCTGGTCCACGGTTCCACAAATGTCAAAGAACAAAGTCTCCAACCAAAGAAGGAAGTTAGAAAAGTTGTACTCGATATAAAGAAGTACCTGTAGACAAACAGGATACAGGAAAGCTTAACTATCTTTGTGTTTGTTTTTCCGAGACAGGGTCTCATGCGTAGTTCAGCCTGGCCTTGAACTCAGTGGTGAATCCCCTGCCCAGCCTCCCGAGGCCTGAGATTAAAGGCATGTGCAGGTCTGCCCAGAACTGCTTAAATCTTTAGGGATCACATGTCACAGGCGTCTCTGTGATTTAAAATGACCAAGTGGGACTCGGGCTCTCTAGTCCAGTTCTTTCCCGCAGTGTTTAATGTAACTGGGATTTCAGAAGGGACTGGTTAATTCACATTATAATTTCTTTGAAATTTGGGATTTCAGGAGGGAGGGGTTGTGTTTCATGTGGCCTGAGGAATTCCTTCTTTGTCTGAAGTCCTAGTTCACTATGTTTTATTTTTTGAGACAGGGTGTATGTAATCCAGGCTGGCCTCAAACTCATGGCAGTTCTCCTGCCTCAGCTTCCCAAGTGCTGGGATTACAGGTGTGTGCAGCCACGCCCAGCTCACCGTCTTCTTATTATCAGCATGGCTGTCACTCCACCGCCTCTCAGGCCCTTCCACTGGCTGGCTGCCTTACTCACATGGCTCACTAAATAAACTACCTTCCACACCAGTGTAGGACTCATCCCCACAGCTAGTTCAAGGCATGAACTAAGCAAATATTCCTAAACTACAGGGAGGAATTTTGGATCCAGTACAAGCTTCATCTCCACCCTTGTTTCAAAGAATGACCTAATATTTCTAAGCGAGAGGTAGGAATATTTTTTCTTCCAAAATTTAGCTATGAATTCTTGGAAGATTGTCAGCCCCAGAAGTCAGACTGGGAAAGTTTTTCAATGCCTTTAGCAGAGCAGGTTATTCCTTGAAGTAATGACCGCCTCATCGCCAGTGTCCCGAGGCTGCCGAGGTGACGTCCTGGGCCTGTGTTAACCTGGCTGGGGCGCAGGCGCAGGCTGGGCTTGGTCAGGCCCGGGTTCCTCCAGCTGAACGGGTCTCTTTGTGTTAACTGCTTCTGCCTGGAGGATGCTCAGACCATTAGTTAAGACCTTGTGTAGTAAACTCAGAATAAAGTAATTTCAGTGACTTTCTGCTACGGGGCCCTATAAACGGCTGGTTACCACTTTCAGCGGTAAGAGCAGCCGTGGACCTGCGTGGGAGACACGTGGGGAGTGGGCTGTGTTGCTGGGAGAATGCTTTCATTTCACCCCGCTGGGGATGAGGCTCCTCACGGTAGCTCACGCCTGTCAATCAATGAGGCTCCGGATCTTCTCGGAGAGGGTGCGACACCGCCTCCCCCCAGGCTCCCCAGTGGTGGCTTCTAGATCTGGAGCTTTTATTTGACTAGAGGTGACAGCTGCCTTTTCTCTCTTCCTCTGCTGGGCTTTGGCAGCCACTAGGTTTAGAGCCCACTCAGAGGCAGCATTTTCAGTTAAGGACAAGTCAGAGTGACCAGGGAGGTTAAAAACCCTTGGCAAGCAGGTGTGGTGGCTCACGCCTGTAATCCCAGCACTCAGGAGGCTGAAGCAGGTGGTTCGTTGCAAGTTCGAGGCCAGCCTGGGCTACAAAGTGAGCTCAAGGCCAGCCTGAACTGCTTAGCAAGACCCTGTCTCAAAAGAAAGCGACAGAAACAAAAACCAAAACAGAACAATATCCCTTGACACTTGGAGCCTGCCTGTGGAGATTCTGAATGATGCAGTTCGGAGCACATCCTTAAAAATCTTCCAGGTATTTAAAATGTACTGTAGTTGAACAATTGGATGGTGGGGGAGGGGAAATCCAGCCTCTGTTCTTTGTTTAATTGGCCACCACTGCCTAGGATTGGCTGTACTGGGCCGTGCTGGAGATGGAACCCAGGGCCTTTGCATGGAGCCACATTCCCAGCATTTGTGGGTGGGTGGTGGTGGGACAGGCTCTCACTGTGTAGCCCAGGCTGGCCCAATATTTATGGTCTGTCCTCAGCCTTTCAAGTGCTGGGGTTACAGGCGTGTGCCACCACCACTGGGCTCTTGCTTGTCTTTTGGATGTCACTGGGGAAAGACAAACATTTACATTTTACCAGCTGTGAGTTTAAGGTCAGCCTGAGGTGGGTTTGTGAACAATATAGGAATCCAAGCAGCCAAACTGATAAATTTGGAATTGAATTAGCTGAGCTCAGGACCACTTGCATACAGGACTCCCCCTCCCCGTGTCCCGTGTCAGAGTCCAAACAAGTGGCCCCAGACTGGAAAGTTACAGAGCTGTTAAAAGACAGAATCACAAAAAGACATCCTTTTGGAAACAATTTAGTTAGAATCTTACATTAATTTTTTTTTTGTCTTTTTGAGACAGGGTCTCGATATGCAGTTCAGGCTGGCCTTGAGCTCACTTTGTAGCCCAGGCTGGCCTCAAACTCGCAAGGATCCTCCTGCCTCAGCCTCCCGAGTGCTGGGATTACAGGCGTGAGCCACCACGCCCGGCTTACATTAATTTTTCGTTGACACCTGTATCCTGTTTCTTTGCTGAGCAGATTCATTTTTCTCTTGTGGGTACAGCTCAGTCTGCTTTTCTCACACCCTCCATAACTTTCCATTTTCCTGGGTCAAATACAGGGCACTAGTTAAATGCAGGGCTCAAGATGGCATCAGTTATGCCAAGCTACAACAAGCCTAGGCTACAGAGCAAGACTCTGCCCCCCAAAACCAAGCGAAGGAGAACCTGCTGCCCATCTTGCCTGCTGGTGGGACTGGAATGAACCCGGGGAGGACTGCAGTGGTGGCAATGGTGGGGAGAGCTTTGGAAAGCAGGAGTGGCAGCAGGTAAGTGCTGGTGGCCATGGGCAGGACGCAGGGTGAGGAGCAGTGGGGACAGGGCAAGGCAACATCCACATAGCTCTGGCTGGATGTTGCAAATGGGACCAATCTTGATGTTGCAGAAATCTTCCTTTTGGGTGTGTGTGTGTGTGTGTGTGTGTGTGTTAGAAGATGCACAGTTAAGATGTGTGTGCAGAATTTCTCAGTTCTCAGAATGCTGAATGTCCAGAAGTACATTTGCAAATTAGACTCTTGGACCATCATTTTGCAAATACAAAAACTATATGGAGATGAGCTCTGTTTGAAATTAAGTTTTTATTTTCTTTAGCAGGTATCTCCCTTTCTGTGTCTTATTTTTATTCTCACAGGTTTGTCGCTCACTTGACTACTTGGCTAGAGAGGAAGAGGGACTGGAGAACATGCTATTTTATTCTTTTGGAGTTTTCAAAGCTTCAAGCTTCGAGTTCAGATGCTAGGCAGGGAAGGAGGCCATCAAAGCTAAATTTGAGTAGGGCGTGGGGCGCACGTCTGTAATCTGCATACTCATATACCAGAGAGGCTGAGACAAGAGGATTGCTGTGAGCTCAAGACCAGCCTCAATTCATAGTGAGACTCTGTCTCAAAAACAAAACAAAACAGAACAAAGCAAAGCTAAGCTTGAAGACTTATCTGCTTTATTATATACTTCTTTTCAAATCTACTTTATTTTGAAAAGATAAAGCAACATTTCAAAACATGAGAACTAGAGGGTAACAATGCTATATATATTTGCATATTGTGTATATATCTATATACATGTGCATATATTATTCCAGTTTCTCACACTAGTGAGACAATATGATGATTACACATTTCTGTCTGATTTATTTTACTTATGAATATGGTCTCAGGTTGCATCTGTTTACCTATAAAAGTCTCAAGTTTATCCTTCTTGATGGCTGAGTAGTACTTCATCATAGAAAAATACCACATTTTAAAAATCTGTCCCTCAGTCAATGGGCACTTAGGTTATTTCCAAGATCTGGCTATTACAAATTGTGCTGCTATAAACATGGGTGAACATATATCACTATGGTATGATGTTTTTAATTCTCCTGGGAAGATACCCAGAAGGAGAGTAGCTGGGTCAAATGGGACCTGCAATCCCAATTTTTTTTTTTTTTTTTTTTTTTACTTTTTAAGACAGGCTCCATTATGCAATTCAGGTTGACCTTGAGCTCACTTTGTAGACCAGGCTGGAACTCCCAATGCTATTCCTGCCTCAGCCTCCTGAGTGCTGGAATTACAGATGTGCCCCACCACTTCTGGCTCTGATCCCAATGTTGGGAGGAATCTCCACACTGATTTCCATAGTGGTTGCACCAGTCTACACTCCCACCAACAGTGGAGAAGGATTCCTTTTCCCCACAGCCCCTCAAGCATTTGTTATTGCTTGATTTCTTGATACAGCCATTTTTTCTGGGGGTGAGGTGGAATCTCAGTGTTGTTTTAATTTGCATCTCTCGAATGACCAGTGACATTGAACACTTTTTCACATATTTATTTGCTGTTTGTATTTCTTCATCTGAGAAGTTTGTGTTCATCTCAGATACTCATTTTTGGATTGAGTCTTTAAATCTGGGAGAACTGATTGTTTTGAGCTCTTTATATGTTCTCGATAGTAATCCTTTGTCTGAGAAACAGCTGGCAAAACATTTTCTCCCACATTGCGGGTTGTCTCTTCACTCTGTTGGTGGTTTCTCTTGCTGTGCAAAAGAATCTCAAGAAGATGAAATCCCGGTTGTTGATTCTTTGTGACAGTTCCTGTGCAATTGGGGTTTTGTTCACAAAGTCTTTGCCTATGCCAGTGTCTTCAAGAGTTTTCCCTACTCTTTCAATGAATTTAATGCTTCTTTTTCAACATTTATATCTTTGATCTATTTCAAATTTAGTTTAGTGCATGGTAAAAGATATGTGTCCAACTGTAATCTTTGGTATGTACAGAGCCAGTTTTCCTAGCACCATTTATTAAAGAGGCTGTAATCCCAGGAGGCTGAGGCAGGTGGATTGCCTTGAGCTTGAGGCCAGCTTGAACTGCATCAGGACAACCTGTCTTAAATTAATAAAGAAATAATAAAAAATAAAAGAGGCCCCTAGAAGCTGCAAGATATGGGGATGAAATTTAGGTTGTGGAAATCGTGCCTACACTTTTAATGCTGCCTCCTCATTTTTAGGACTTTAAGATATGCCAGGGAGGAAGAAAATCAGAGGAAAGGGGGAAAAGCCATCACTTGGACACAAATATCCTTATAAATCCAGAAGCGCCAAGGGATGCCACTGTGACACCCGGGACGCTACGCTGGTTTCTGCGGACTCCACCACACAGTGCTGTTTGTTTTCTTATCCTTTCTTAATAAGGACCCTCAGTCCCTGCTCCCCCTCACTGTACAAAGCAGCTTGTAACACCCACTGAGGTGTGGGGAGCAGAATTCCCCACACAAACATCCAAAGTGGGAGGGGAGATCAGTTTCTTTAGACTTAGGTCATGGTAGCAGCTCAGCCTCTGGAAATAAACAGAAAACAGACCTGAGAGCTATGTCAGATCCTTTCACAGAGCTAATGCCGTTTGTGTGGTCCCAGCCAGGCTTGTGTGTTGGTGGATCTGATTTCTTTGGGTTTCCTTAAAGTAGGACACATCTTTTTCCTATCAGGCATTCTGTCCCCGACACAGCCACTCTGGAATGAATGAACTTGAGCCATCCCTGACGTCATTCGTCACAGGACCCCGCTTGCTTTTCTGGGTTGTACTGGAAGTTAGTAGCCTGCTGGCATGTTGGAGTAGGAAGGGAATGTTGATGTTTTCTGTTCTCTTCAGGTTGTAGACAGGCAGCAGAGGCCCAGGGCCTCCATGACATTTCAGTATCGGTCACCTTCTAATTATGCTTCTTTCTTCTCCATAGGACCTCACTGGGGCTCTGAACCTCCCCACTGTGGCTCGGAAGCGGCCCTTGCCTCCAGCCCTAGGACAGATCCTGTGACCTGGATGGTCTGTGCCAGTCTGTGGCATTCTCTTGGCAAGGCAGGTGACCCTGTGGTGAGTCCATGACTTAGGCTGGCCCAGTCAGACTGAGGGGAGGACTCACGTGTCATCCCTGGGGTGGGGGGAAGCGCTTTCTCTGGCTTGTGTGTAATCTGCAGTTCTTCCAGGAGGCCTCTGTGCCATGCAGGTGTCCAAGAGATCTGCCTCTGGGTAAAACCTCCCTCTCACTGCACTGCCCAAGGGCCCTGCAGGGCCCAGCTGCTTGCCTGGACATCTGGGCAGAGGGACCTTTTCTCACATCTTAGGCTGAGCAGAGTTGGTGATTGGCTGCGGTAAGGCACTGACTAATCTCTGTGGCTTGGTCCTTGGTGACTGGGCTTTATTTGAGTCTCCAGAGATGCACATGGCTGAAGAGACAGAGGAGGAAGAGATTACCTGAGACAGAGAAGATTTTAGTTGCAAAGTACATTATGATGCAATTGAAGCTGCCTAAATACTAAAACAAAACAAAACAAACAAACAAAAACCACCCACTAAGACAAGGCCTAAGACCACTAAGACTAAACCCCAAACTACAGATGGTCAACCAAGCTTAATGACGTCATCTGTACGCCCTTGCTACTATTGGATCAACATTACCTAAGCAGCTGTCCTTGTGATCTCATTGGTTGACCGTCATTTTGACCCACATTGTACCCACTTTGTGCTTTTAGTCCATCAACCTTCCTTTGAGAGGTGGGCTTGTTGGCAACCCATTCGGGAACCCGCCTGTCTCTTAGGAGCTATATCTATTCCCCGTTCTCTTTCTCAATCAATTTCCCTACTCTTAAAAAGCAAATAGTAAAAAGATACATAGGCTCGGGCTAGGGGTGTAGAGTATAGTGCTAGTGCGAAGTCCTGGATCCCAGGCTTAGCCCTGGGGTGGAAGAGGAACGCATGCAGCCATGTGACTTAGCCAGAGGTTTGCATAAGGTCACCCACCCTGCCTGCAGCCATGGCTCCAACAGACCTTCTCCCTCGCTCCAGGCAAGTGGAGGCGAGGCAGGCGCCCTCCTGTCTCTGCCTCCCTCACCAGTGCGCTCCAGGCTCATTCTGAAACAGCCGGTAAGGTGGTGTCCTAGCCAGGCCCGAGTAGTTCCTGTCTCTATCTCATGCTGATGAGCATAGGCTGAGACTGACATTGGTTCCCAGGGGAAAAATCCCTGTTCTTTTACCCAGGAGACAGGAGAGCAGGAGCTGGCAGGCCAACTCAGTACAGATAAGCTTTTCTAAATGGGTGGGGCATTTTTCCCCTCTACTATTGTGCAAAGAGCAGAGAATTTGAAGCCTGGCTGATATTTCCGTCCCCCCTCTTCAACTGTTGCATGAGATAGAAAACCTGCATCTGATTCAGCCTTTGTCTTGCTGAGGTTTGAATGACACCCCATGTAGGAAAGTACTCTGACGTGAGGGGCTACCCACCACTTGGGAAGCTGAGGCAGGAGGATCACCATGAATTCAAAGCTGTTTTAGTTTTTTTTCCTTCTGCTTTTTTTTTCTTTTTCTCTTTGAAATAAAATGGATTTAAAAAACAAAAACAAAACAAAACAAAAAAAAAAACAAAGCCGGCCTGGGCCACATAGTGAGTTCAAGACTAGCCTGAGCTACATAGCGAGATGCTGTCTCAACAAAGCCAAGACAGAACAGAGCAAAGCAAAATAAAAATGTGAAGGACTAAACAGAAATGAGGAACTGTTGCTATTGTTGTTGTTACTGTTATGATCTTTTCTGAATGTCTCCTGCTCGGGCTTCGACAATGTAGCAAGGTCCTTTCATATAAGATGAGAAGAATTAATTTGGTGCCAGCAGCTGGAATCCAGCCGGGGCTGCTGTAGGCAGGCGTAGCCTCTTGGTTAGAATAGAAACAGACATCTCCTTCCACCTCTGGAGAGTGCAGTCCTCAGGGAGCTCAGCATAGCAACTGGATAGCATCTTTGTGTAAAGGAAAAGTTCCTGCAGGCAGACACCTGTGCGCTGGGGTACAGAGGCATCCAATGGTTAATAGGCACTGGAGTCTGCTGCTGCTTTCTCCCGACTGAGCAGTGGGGTGGGGTGGGGCTCCAGCACTGCACAACCCACAGAGCTGTGCTCTGAGGCTCTGATCTTCAAGCCCCTGGAATTCTTGATGTCCTACTTAATCCTCACTGGTCCTGCAAAGTTCTTATAACCCTCCTGGACCATTTGGTCTAGCAGTGCCTCACCTGAGGTTTCTTGCTCCTTGCTAAAGCAGTGCACTGCCTGCCTCTCCCAGCTAACTACCCCTTAGCGAGTGACCCCAAGTCTGCTGGCCTCTCCGGGTGCACCTGTGAATCACTCCAGCTACAAGGCAGAGAATCCCTCCTGTTTGACCGTGTGGACCAGTGATTTTGCAGTGGGCAGATAACCTTTCCAAACCAACACGGTGTGTGGGGTCACCACTGCTGGACACTGTTGAAAAGTCAGATGCTCGTTTCCCCAAAATGCCCAAGAGAGGCAGGGAAAGTGCCTTTCATCTAGATGAACTGCCCCAAGGGCCATCTGAGCCCCTGGCACCAGCAGTATCCAGGCGGGGAGCCGAGGCTGCGGTGTGTCAGCCTTTATGCGACACCACACCCGAGGTTTAGATTCTTAAAAGACCTGACTCTTCCATGGCAGAACCACAGATAGAAGCCAAAAGTCACTTGCAGTGTCGTGTGGTGACTAGCTGTCCCTTTCACTTGCTCCTTGGGATCTTTTGGGTAATGTCACATTGCACAGCTATGAAAGAAACTTTGCAAAATGATTTTAGCTAGCACCAGCCAGTCAGGAGTCCGCATGACATCAGTGTTGGCCATTTATTTATTTATTTATTTATTTATGTATTTATTTATTTAAAGGAGTTCCTACTGTTTCCCAGGCTGGTCTTAAACTTTTGGATTCAAGCAATCCTCCTGTCTCAGCCTCCCAAGTAGCTAGGACTGTAAGTATGTGTCACGGCTCCAGATCTCAGTTTAGAGGGCTCTTTTGCCTAGAACATACCTTTGGTTGATACTACTGGTACCTTACCCGGCTTCTTCCTGCTGCCTTGGCTTCCATGTCCTACGTACTTGCTTTTACTTCTTCCCAGGTGACTGGTTGGTTTGTTTGCCTGCCCCTTACTCCCCACCCATGTGCTGCCTGTCCTTCCCCGTACTGTGGGACTGTGGATTAAACCCAAGGCCTTTGAACGGAGTTATGTCCCCAGCCCTTCATTTTATTTATTTATTTATTTTCGTTTAGAGACAGAGTCTCACTAAGTTGCTAAGTTGCCTAGGTTGGCCTCGAACTTGTGATCCCCCTGCCTCGGCCTCCCAGAATACTAGGATTAAAGGTGCTCACCTGCCTCGGAACCCTTTTTACACCCTGGGATCCATCCTGTGGGAGGCGCAGCAGGAGACAGGCAGCTAAGAGGGTGGAGAGATGCTGTGTTGCTCCCTGTGACCCGTGACCTCAGCTGCAGGGGTGCGGTGGCCCCCAGCCCTCACTGGAGGGGAGGGACTCTCCTAGGGCTCCGGGATTCCAGGATCGAAGCTCCCTCTCCCGTCCCGTCAGGCACAGACTCGGAACCAGCTTGTGGCCATCACAAGTCTCTGGGTGTCTGGGGGTCTCATACCTCCCCGACTCTCAGCGCCGCCTACACCACGCACAGCCCCTTCATTAAATTCCCAAGGGCTCCGTCCTTCGGTGTGGCCGTCTGTATCCTGTCTCCATGCCAAGTGACACCCCTGTACTCGTCCTTCTCTGGTACTGCCCAGTGGTTCCCTGGGGTACGTGGGGCGTCCAGAATGGCACCCAAGGACGCTTCCAGCTGCACTGTCCCTTCGGCCCTTCTGCCCAAGTTACTTCCTCCTCCTCCTCCTCTTCCTCCTCCTCCTCCTCCTCCTCCTCTTTGCTTCCTTAGTCTCCTAGACACGGCTTCGGCCCCCTTTTCCTGCTACCTCTCCTCACTCTCTAACAAGCACTGTCCTGGGTCCCGTCACTGCCACACAGCATCTGACACCTGCAGTTTAAAGGAGCAGAAGTGGCCTGCTGGTCCGGAGCAGGGAGGGAGAGCAGATAGGTCTGGGGGAGAGAAGCCCTTCGTGTCCTGCCAGCCGGGAAGCGGAGAGACAGAAGCCAGGTCAGGCCCTCAGTGACCCCTTCTGCCAACCACCTCCTAACAGGAGTCAGCCACGGAGTCACCCCTGGATTAATCCACTCGCAGGTGTGGCACCCCCACAGTCTTATCCTCATCACCTGAGACTCTGGAGGAGGTCCCACATCCAAGCCCTGACCAGCACTGTTCCAACCAGGCCTCTCCTGGGCGTCCTGCCCCATTAGAAACACACACATAAAAAACGCAAACACAGACCTTGTAAAACGCTTGGAGCCAACAGGTGAGGCAGCTCGGGATGTCTGCAGGGGTCCTGGCGCTGACCTGGCGATCCTCCACCGCCTCCGAGCCCTGGGACTCAGTGCCCTCGGTGCATCAAAGGTTTCTCACTAGTGCCAGCTCCCTGTTGGCTTTAGCAGTTAGGAAGCCCTGGGGAGGGAGAGGAGGCGGGGTGCTAATTACTCATCCAGATGGGCGGACATTGCTGCCAGCCTCTCCTGTGACTGCCCCTCGGGCCTCTCTAATCCCGGCCTCTCTACTCCCAGCCGGGGTGGGGGGAGGTTCTCCTGCCTGTGGCAGTCTTCTAGGTGACCCCCCTTTTGTGGGTGTCATCTGCTTCTCCACGAGGCCACTCCCCTTGGTTCTTCTCATCACCTCAGGGGAAACCTGCACCAGTAAGAGTCACCCCACGCTCCCTCCCTCTAGCCCCGGCAACCACTCCCTGTCTGATCTCCTCTACCAGCTGCCTCTTCCCGAGCTTCGTGTCAACTCCTCACGGGATGTGTGGTCTCTTTTGTCTTTAAGCCCAGCTGCTGTCTCAAGGGTCCTTGTGACCTGTGGGCCGCCCACGAAGTGCTGTGCCAAAGGCTGGCAGTGCAGACCCCCTAGGACCTCTGCTCCCACTCCTCCCTGGTTCAGCAGGGCCGGAATCCAGGCTGCCTCTCTGTCTGAAGCTCGGACTCTGGGGCGGCCCCCTCACAGGTCCTGACCCTGGAAGTGATGGGCCACAGCGCTGTGGGACCAGATGGGGCCGAAAGCAGGGTGCGTCCCAGCTGCCCGGAGTGGGGAAAGCCAGTACCCGCCCTGAGCTGTCTCTGCCAGGAGAGAGGCCTGTGCAGCTCCAGGTGGTGACCTTTACAGTGGAAACTTCTCGAACACTGCTGGGGAGCGTGGTAGCTGACCTGGTGTTTACTTTTTTCTGTGTTCTTTACAAGTCGGATCTTTAGCTGCTGTTTGCATCTGTGGGCCCAGGTACCAGTTATAACAGAAGGACCCTGTTTGACTTTTTCTTTCTTGGCTGTACTTGAGATTGAACCCTGGACCTTGAGATTCAACCCGGGGATTTTGCATTGGGCTGCATTTGCAACTATTTTTTTTTAAATTAGTTATTTTTTATGGGACAGGATCTTGCTAAATTGCTAAATTGTCCAAAGTGTATTCCAAGTCATGATCTTCCTGCCTCAGCCTCCCAGAATGCTGGGATTACAGGCTTTGGCCACTGTGCCTGGCTTGACATTTTTCTCATCCTGAGCATCATTTGGATGATGTTTCTTCCCCATTGTTTTGATGATGTTTCTTTCCTGCTCAGTGACTTTTCAGGCCTGTGTTATGGAGACGATAACTCCTCATCTCTTGTCCTGCCATTGTTCTCCACAAAGTAGCCGCCCCGTAGCTTCCTGGCTTTCTCAGTCAGCACCCCAAGCAGCTCCCTGCTCCCCACAAGGCCTGGCTGGGGTTGGGTGGGGCCTCTCCCTGCCCACTCTCCCTGGAGCTTGCTGTCTGCTGGGAGGCACCCCACAGGCTCTTCCCCTCATAGGCTCTGCAGCCTGGTCTGCACCCGTGGTCACGTGTCGTATGGTGGCTGGTGACCTTGTCACACGGTTCTGTCTCATTCTGTGCTGGCAGCAGAACTGGTTGCAAGATGACCAATCAATGGATCGAAGCTGGCCTCAGCCCAGTGTCCTCTGTCAGGGAAACTAGCAGAGCTGGGACAGGAGAGGCTGCAGAGCCCAGAGCTCTTCCTGTCCGGTGTGGGGGGCGTCAAGAGGGTGTGAGGGTGACATGGGGTGGCTCAGCCACCTGGCAGGGCTACCTGCCCGGCTCTTGATGGACCAGGAGCTGGAGTAGAGGGCCTGAGATGGTCAGCTAGGGGTTCCTCCAGCTGACTCAGGTACCTTCTGTGGTTAGCACGTGTGTGTGGAATATGAGGGAAAGGAAAGGAGACAGGTGACAAGAGCACAGGGCAGGACAGGAAGGAGAGAATGAAGAATGAAGAAAAAAGGCAGGAGGCAGTGGACAGGGCCTCTGAGCTCTAGGACTCCAGGAGTTACAGACCAGAGAGCAGCCCAGACAGCACAGCGAGACCTAAACTCGCAACCCAAAAGGGAGACAGAGGTACAAGTCCATGTGGGAAAAAGAGATGGCACAGATTTAGGGACTTCAGAGACCCCAGCCACCTTCGGTTTGTTTTTTGAGTCGGGATCAGGATCATTTTGTTACCGAAAATGGTTTTGAACTTGCAGTTCTCCTGCCTCAGCCTCCCCCATGCTGGGATTACAGACATGTACCATCATATCTGACTTTTTTTGAGACAGGTTTTTGCTATGGATTCCATAGCTGGTCTCAAACTTGTGATTCCCTGCCTCGGCTTCCTAAGTACTGAGATTACAGGCGTGCACTGCTGAGGCCAGTTTTACTGAACAAAAGGACCCTGGTGAGGGGTTTCCACTATTTCTCTGCTTTTTCCTGCCCCAGGCCAGGCTACACAGCTACCAGCCATCCTCAGGGTGCCTGCCTGACAGGTCATAAAGCTGCCCCACCTAGGGCCAGACGATGTGGCACATGTCTGTAATCTCAGCTACTTGGGAGGCTGAGGCAGGAGGACACAAGATTGAGCCCAGCTTGGGCAATTTAGCCATTTAACAAGAGCCTGCCTCAAAATAAAAAGGGCTGGGGGAGCATGGCTGGTATCTCAGTGGTACCACGCCCCTGGGTTCAATCCCCAGCACGGCACACAGGAAAAAGGAAGCAGTCCAGGTTAGAGAGGCTTCCTCCCTGGCTCTGCTGTTAGGTACTGTGCTTGTGCAGGTTTTTGTAGTTCCCGTTTAGTTTGTTTTCGTGGGAGGGGCTGGCTTTTGCTGGGAGGAATTCTTCCAGGCTTAGAGGAATGCCCAGAGGGACAGGGCTGCTGCCGCCTCCCCAGAGCAGCTGACCTTTCTCACAGTGGCCTGGAAACACGCCGCTGGGAAGTCTTGCTTGCTAAGCAGGAAGAGCCTTGTCTCCTTTTGGGCTCCTTCCTCGGCCTTCCTAAATCGGGTCCTCTGACAGCCTTGTTTTGGGGCATTCTGACTTTGCTCCCCTCGAAGTGAAGGCAGGTGTCACAGGCCTGAGGGCGGCGGGGGTGCAATCCCAGTCTCCTGGGAGGTGAAAGCCCGGGGACCTCCAGTTTGAGCCCAGTCTGGGCAAAGTAGGGACTTAACAGACTCTATCTCAACATAAAAGAGCTTAGTGTTTTCTGGGCTCCATCCCTTGTACTCGGGAGGTGCGTGTGTGTGTGTGTGTGTGTGTGTGTGTGTGTGTGTGTGTGTGTGTGGCAGATAAAGAAAAGAGTTGTAACCCCTGCGCTTCAGGTCAGCAGCGGGTAGGGGTGGGAGCGGTGTGGCAGTGGGAGAGCGCATGCCCAATGGGGCGAACGTGGCCCCCCTTCCCAGCACTGCGCACGCGCAAGACCAGCCGCTCTCCCCGCCTACCGAATAAATAAGTAGCAGCCAGGGTTTCCGTGCTTAATCCGGGGGTTCAAGTCTCCCAGCTCTCCCTTCCTGCCCTGAGGGTAGCATAGGAGCTGGGGAGAAGGGAGGGACCTCTATAACCTATTGCCAGTCGCCAGGATGCCTCTCTTAGCTGGTCCTGGGGTGACTTCCTTTGTACATGGAGGTGTCTCTTCATAGTTTTACATCAAATCTCTAAGAATATTTATTTTTTGATCTGGAAAGAAGAGATTCTAGATGATTCTTCACATGGCGGGAAGCCAGCAATGGCACCGTTAGGCATGGGTGTTGGGACTTTGGCCCCATGCTGGTGGTGAATGTGACTAATCCATTGTATCCTCTTAGTCTTGCTGGTGCCCACAGTAATTTTTTGTTTTGTTTTTTGGATAGCACTGGTAATTCACACAGAGGCAAATCCTCAGTACGTATTTTTAATTTCTTATTTTGAGACCAGCTCTCCCTAATTCAATAAAGCCAGGATGGGCTTGAATTTGGAATCCTCCTGCCTCAGCCTTTCTGAGTGCTGGGATTACAGACATGCACCACCACTCTTGGCTGAAATAATCTTTTCAGTGCTGCTGTAAGCAGCCACTGCCAACCAATGGAATGTAGCCAGTAAAATGAGATCTATTTGTGGTCCCTCTACTTGGGCTTCCAGGAGTGAAGCAGGACCCTTGCTGGGATTTGATATGAAAAGATGTGGACAGGTCACTAAAGTGGACCCAGAAGTAGCAGGGGAGCTGAGAGTCCTATTTGGGGACTGAACCCAAATTTCCCCCTCATTTTCTTCTACCGTCTCTGAATACTTTTGTTCTCTTGGTGAATGAACAACTGAGCAAAAGTGCAGAGAGAAAGCTGAGTTGAAAGCCATGATTGGAATTGCTGGTGAGTATGGAGATTTGAAGGGGAAAAAGTGTTCAAGGTGCAAAGGCAGAAGCTGTGGGGTTTCCTGGGCTCCTAAGGCCACTCAGGGCTTAGAGATAGGTGATGGGCCAAACCAAGAACACAAAACTGGCAGAAAAGCCGTTCTGGAGGGAAGTGCAGTGGGAGGAGGAATCTGGTGTCCTGGGTGAGTTTCAGGGTCTGATGAGGAACCACGAAGCCCTGGGTGCACGCGTGCATGGGGGAATTTGGTGTCAAAGGGGATCTGACAGTAGTGCGGGCGAGGTACCTCTGTGGACAGGAAGGTTCCCGAAAAGCATGGCAGAAGGAAGCATGGAGGGGACGCCAAGGACCCCTTGATCCAGGACCCCTTCCTGTGCGGTCTTGGAGCCCCCAGGAGAGGGAATCTACAGGGATCCCGAATTTTCTGAGGTCCAGTTCTGCCCCTGAACACAGTGAGGGCTGAGACAGAACTTGTGTTCAGCAGCAGGACAGTGATGCAGAGTCCACTTGCGGTGGGTCTTCCTGGTATGCACTGCACATGGCCGTCATCCAACTGTGACGAGGTGGCGCTTTCTGCTCTGCTCCGGCCTGTGCTCCCCAGTGTGAAGTTGGTCAGTGTCCTTTAGGAAGGAGCCACTGTCTCTAGGGAAGGTTCAGAGAGGGTCCTCTTGGGAGATGAGGCAAGGTGGCAGGTCAGCACGTTGTCCTGTGTGGCTGTGAGGTAGGGATTCTGACCTAGCATGCACACAGCTGGTGAGAGGTAAGAGGGTTTTGTTTTTTTTTTTGAGGTGGGGTTGCATGGGGATTGAACCCCAGGCCTTCACGTGGAGCTACATACAGCCCCAGCTCTTTTTCACTTTTTTATTTTGAGGCAGGGCAGTTAAGTCACTGGACTACCCAAGCTGGACATAAGCTTGCAATCCTCCTGTCTCAGCCTCCCAGAATGTTGGGATTATAAGCATGTGCTACTACACTGTCTGAGAGATTTGATCAAAGCTAGCATTGGGGCTCAGAAAACAGTACCCCAGCCTCCTGGCCCTGTGCAGTAGTGCACACCTGTAAACCCAGCTACTGGGTATAAGAAACAAGGTCTTCTCCATCAAAGGATATAAACAGGAGTGCCTCCATTTTTAAGGCCCACCCGCACTCCTTACACCAGGGTTGCAGAGAATGTCTGCGCACCTTAGGCTGCAGGAACGTGGCTGACCACCAAAGACAATGTATCACATGGAGGACTTTCAGTCCCCACACACCCACTCTCCGCTCCCTTAGCAACCCTGCCCAGCAACCCCTAAGGCCCGCCCCTCTCCCTGCTTAAACTAGCCAATCGGGATAGACTGTGAACCTTCAAACCAGCCAATGGGGAGCAGGTTGGCTGCTTCTCCTGTGTTAGAGAATAAAAGGAGCCCGCTGCCATGGCTCTGTGCTTGCTGCCTCATGGTAAAACATGCTAGTTCCCTTCTGCAGGAGTAAAGTAACCGTGTCCTCTGGAGATTTCTTAGTGTCTGAGCGCTTTATTATCTGCACCAACAAATCGAGTCTAGGGCACCCTCCCAACATGGGGAAGCTGAGGAGCACAAGTTTAAGGCCAGGCTGGGCAACTTAATGAGACTTTGCCTTGAAATAAAAACAAAAACAGGACGATGGGAACAGAGTTCAGTGGGAGAACACCCTTGTTTTCACATACACGTATGCACATTTACACATGCACATCTACACATTTACACACACAGAAAAAGGAAAGGAAAGGAAAATAATCCCCCCAACCCTAAAATCTGGTGACTGAACCAGACTTTAGGAGAAATCTTAAGGGAAATCTCAAAGTTAGAGAGGAACCTCCCTCTGCATGGCCCTAGTTCTGAACCCCTTTCTTTCCCAAGGGCAAGGGGAGGCTCCCTCACACCCCCTCCTAGGTGAGATCCAGTTGTCCTGAGCTAATCAGGAGAGACTGAAGGTCCCCACTTCTGGGACACCATGGCCAGGTAGCTTCCGAGGGATTACCCGGCCGACTCCATCTCTGGCACAAGATGACTCTGTTGGTTTGTGTTCTGCTCTCGGTCCTCCTTTTGGGGACCCCCCCTTGCCCTCACCAATCTCCACTCAAGCTTCTGTCCTTCTCTGTAGCTGGGGAAGTGATTTAAGCCTGAGCCATCTGACGCCTCCGGAGGCTCCTGCTTGGCCTGTGACTCCCCCACTGTGAGTGTCCCCCTCTGTGCACGTTAATTAAGTTGTGTGTCTTTTCTGCTCCTCAATCTGTCTGTTGTCACTTCATTCCGGTGAAGCTTTAGGGGACCAAGGGGAAGTTTTCTTTTTCACTGCTACATTGGCAGAGATGAAGGTTGGGCCCAGTGGATCTTCATGGAGTCCTCGAGCCCTGTTAATTAGGGGCGCCCCCCTGCATCCCGCAGAGACATATGGCCGTATCCGAACACGTACTGGGCTTCACGGCTGGAGACCAGGCAGGGGGTGAGATGCTCTTGTCATCACGTGGTTGGACACCAAAGATGCTGCTAACATCTCACAAGATGGCTCGGGCTGCGTGGCACTGGTGGGAAAAAGTCACCATGACTCAGTGAAGATAGAGTATCTCTGGCGCTGCTAACAGACTAATAATACACTGGTCGGAAGTACAATTTTTTTGTCCTGTGCTGCTGAGGAGTGAATCAGGGACCTTTGGTATACAAGGCAAGTGGTCTACCTACCCCAGGGTTATACCCTGCAGATGTAAATATGCAAATTTAAAAAAGGATTTTTTTTTTTGAGATAAGACCTTTTTACTTACCCCAGACTGGTGTCAAATTCAGTATTCCTGCAATTCTGCTATTCAAGAGGCTGAGGCAAGAAGATTGCCTGTATTTTGAGGACAGCCTGGGTTACACAGTGAGTTCAAGTCTAGCCTAGACTAAACGGAGAGTCACAGAAGGACTTCTCAGCTCTGCAGCTCGGCAGCGCTAAGGGTTGTACCCTGGAGTACCCCGAGTGCATAGGTGGAAATCCTAATGTTAGGGCTAGCATGGGTCCTTGCTTTTGTGATAACCTAAACTTAAGACTGAAACATGAATTTCCAGAAGGAAAAAAAAGCTTCATCTGAAAAGTAGGAGAAGAAGATAAAGGACCTCAGTATGTGGAGCCAAGGGAGACCCAGCCAACCCCTACCTCCGGAGGATCCTTAGGGCTGCGAAGGCAGCTGGGTTCCCAGATGTGACCTTTCCATGGGGCTGGAACCTGAGCTGGCTTTCAGTTTAGGGCTGCGCTTGGCTGAGTATCCTGGTGACCTCTTCTTCTTGGTGTCGTCAGTCTTGAAGGGGCCATGAGACTACATAACTTCAGGGTTAATCAGTCTTGTTCTGTCACTTTTTAGACACACCTTAAAGGCTTACCATACCCGTGTGTGGTGGGGACAGAAAAGGAAGGTCAGATTTTAGTTACCTATGGGGCATCTGCAGGCTCAAGGGAAGAGTCACTGTTTATTATTTATTTGTTTTTTAATAATAATGAAAGCCACATTAAAGCCCCAGATATTCTCCTAAGAAAACACAAATCACGCTTTTTTATGAGTAACAGGGTCAGGGCCCAGGGTTTTGTTTGTCCTCTGTTCCTGTGTCTGTCTCTGTGTCTCTGTGTCACTACCTATCTAGTGATGGGCGGTACTAGGTGGGCTTTAAGGAGAAGATTAAGTCCTAATGTGGGATTAGTGTCCTGGTTTGAGGTCCCAGAGAGCTTATTTATGCCTCTGTCATGCGAGGCCACAGGAAAGATGGTCACCTGTGGACCAGAGAGCTGGCCCTCGCCAGACCCTGGGACTTCCCAGTCCTCCAACTGGGAGAAATTAATTTCTGTTGTTTATGAGCCTGGGCAGTCTGTGGTATTTTGTTATATATTAGCTTGAGCTGGCTAAAACTGCTATCAAGAGACAAAATTACAATAATTTACAGCTCTTAATTGGCTTTATTACTGATTCTAACCCTTCATTCCATCAAAATGTAATTAATGTTCCAAAGAACAGGGCAGAAGAGCCTGGTTTCACAGGCACAGTTGGGCTGAAGAAAGCAGAAAGAAAAACCAAGAAGTGACTGGGTCTCTCCAAAGTTACTTTTCTCGAAGATGGGGATAAGGAGACAAAACAGTAGGAAAATAACTTATCAGTGACGGTCACAGTATGTCCTGTTATTTCTTTTGTTTAGGATCAAAGCCAAGAGGGTCTCATTATTATGCAGAGCCAAACTGTCCTGTTTGGGAAATGTGGCTATTATCTCCCTAATCCCAGTTTCTTAGAAGTTCAGATAAACAGCTTAATTTCAGCTTTAGGATGTAGAACTTTAGCAGCAGTGACTCCATTTTGATTTTTAACCAGGCCCAGGGCAGAATTTTAGTCCAAAGCAATGGCTTCCTATACTTTCTATTTAACATAGCCAGTGTGCAGTTTCAGTGTGTGTGTGTGTTTGTGTGAGACGTGTCTGAACACAGGATCTTGTGCACATTAAGCATGCGCTCTACCACAGAGCTAATCCTCCTCCCCTGATGTATACTTTCAGTCTCTAGCAGGGAACACATGGGGTTGGCGTGCATTGAATATTCTTCGAGCATAGCCACATTGGACACATTGTGCAGCGTAAAACATTAGGTTTCATAGTAATTGACTTGGTCAGGTGTGGTAGAGCATGCCTGTAATCCCAGAAGGCTAAGCCAGGAGGATTGCTATGAGTTCGAGACCAGCCTGGGCTATATAACAAGATCCTATCTCAAAAAAAGGAAATAAAAATCACATGTCATTAGTACTTCATAAAAAAGGCTCTGCAGAGTGGGTATGTTTTCTTTTATTACAGTTCTCCAAAATAAATGTCATTATTCCTTTGTATAGATAAGAGAACTTGGAGAGTTGAGACACTTGTCCGTTGCCACCCAACCATCAGGTAGGGAGGGAGCCACCAGGACTGGCATAGGTCTCACTTCCATGTTCCCTTTCCATGGGTTCTGTGCTGTACCTCGGGCACGGCTCTGAGAATTTGAAATTATGCTCTGTCCAAAGCATATTCTCTTTCTGACTTATTTTTAGGGTTTCCTGGAGAAACATTATCAGCTGGGCTACATGGGTGGCTCAGTGGACAGATATTGGCCATCTATAGCACATTTCTTTTTATTACAATTTTTTTTCTTTTAGGCAAGTTCTTCCTATATAGCCCAGGCTGGCCTCAAACTCGTGGTGATCCTCCTGCCTCAGCTTCCTGAGTGCTGGGATTACAAGCATGGGCCACCACACACAGCCTTTATTACCATTCTTAACTAAACTTTGTCTCTCCTTTTTAAAACTTAGAATTATATAATTACGTTATTTTATTTTTTTCCTTGGTTGCCAGGAAACGCAGATCCAAAATTTTCATCTTGTTCAACAGCTCTGTGCCCTTCCCTCAGGGTCCCATTATTGTTTATTTCATGTACTTTTATACCATTTGTTCATTTCCTCAAACTCCTGGTAGAAAGAGGGAATGTATAGATACATGTAATTAATAAACAGAAACATTCCAAAAATAAGCAGTCCTACAAAAAAGCAAATGAATAAAAGTAAAAAAATCACCACAAAAATGTTGCCATCATTTTCTTTTTCTGAGACACTTCTTGCTAAATTCCCCAAACCAGCCTTGAACTTGAAGCCCTCCTGCCTCAGTCTCCTGGGTGTGGGGATTACAGCTGTGCACCACCGTGCTTAGTCCATAGCTCATCTGATTGAATTTCCTAATCATTTTGGAGCATTCATGCATAGATTGCAGCCGGGAGTGGTTCTACTTAGATGAACGATAAGAAGCATCAATTTTAGATCATTTATTACTTTTTAATTAAATTAAACTCACATAATCTTTTGCTAAGTGTTAATCATCTTAATGTGGTTTTGTCAGCTGTCCCCAGGGAGTGCTGGACTGAGTAATTTTAATGACTATTTTTATTTGACTACTGATCCGTAAGCCTAGGCTCCAATATTTTAGATGATTTATCTTTGTTACCTCTTGCTCCTCCGGCCTCCCGAGTGCTGGGATTACGGGATGTGCCCCTGTGCCCGGTTGGTTGGTTTTTGCTTCCTAATGCTATTGTTACAGAGGAGTGGGAGACACTGGGCGTCAGTCTGAGTCTGTGCCTGCTGATTGGATCTGGGTGGGGAGAAGCAATCTCTGGTCCCTGAGTCCCTGAGTTACATTCTGCCTCCTGTCCTGGTTATACCCTCCAGGGCTCAGGGGTGGCGGAAGCAGCCAGAAAAGATCTAAGAACTTTTTTACATCTAGTTCAGCCCCAAGCAGAGTGCCTCACACATTGCCTCACACACATGCCAACCACAGGGCACCAGGCATCCAGGGCTAATTTGTTTGTTTGTTTTTTTTTGAGAGAGAGAGTCTCCTTGTGTAGTTCAGGCTGGTCTTGAGCTCACTATGAAACCCAGATTGACCTCAAGCTCAGGAATCTTCCTGCCTCACCTTCCCGAGTGCTTCCGAGTGGATTACAGATGTGATTTACCACACTTGGCTTTTTTTTTTTTTAAGGATTTCATTAAAGTCAGAGAATCTCAAATTGTATGATTATATACTCGATTAGAAATCTGAGATCACTGACATGATAAATCTTGTTTGTAGCCTCTGCCTGATGAATTTAAAGGAAGCAGATAGGTCATTTGGGGATAATCTTCATTCTCTAAGTTCATTCTGGTTTGGATGGTACTAATTTTAAGTCAGCCTTTACTAATGGCTACTAAAAATAGAATATACAAAACACCCAGAACAAATCTTATACCTTAAAAAAAAAAATCTCCTGGTTGCCACAGCTTTATTGCACTAAATTTACTTCTCAGCTGACATTCTGAGTCCTGCATTCTCAGCTTATAGCTGCAACTATTGCTCTGGGTTCAAGATTTTAACATGGGCTAAGGTGTTGGGGTAATAGAGACAGATGGCTATTAAGGTGTTGTAGCTTTAGAAAATGACTTAAGCAGAATCTAATTCTTTCTCTTTTTTTCTCAACTGTCCCTTATTTTTTAAAAAATAAAAAACAATATTAGTACATGCTTACAGTGCATAAAGGTTACCAACTGTCTCTTCTTTTTAACTAAAAACCCACAGTCTGAGGGTTTTTAGTTAAAAAACATCCTCCAAAAAGTCTTTCTCCAAAGTCTTCCCTTTTCTCTGGCTTGCAGTGTAAATTAAGAGCGATTGAAGTCAATGTTCTTGTCTCTGTGTGGTATCGTTATCATTGATTTGCTTCCTTTGATGTCTGGTCGTAGATGGTATTAGATCTTCCTCTATGGCCATTGATGTAGAAGACGCTGAAATCACAGTTTAGGTATCCTCATCTGAGTTGTCCGCTATTGGACACCGTACCCACATTCTTTTTGATCCTGTTTCTTAATTTCCGATGAAGATACTAGAAAATGGCCAAATAATAAAGAAATATTTAGGTAGTTGTTGACAGTCGTATTTCAGATCTCTCTCTTTCAAGTTAAGGAATCCTAACTCTTGTGCAAGGAAGCTACAAATGGGACTAAATTATGCTGAGCAAAAAATATATTTCTTTTGCTGAGCATTTCCCAAGAGTTTTGATATTTTTGACTCTTGCTCACTAAATATGGAAAAGATTGAGACACTATGAGAAGCTGGGGAGCTGTTCTGCTGTTTTTAGACCTTCTTTCGAGAAGCTGCTCCATCCCTTTCATGCTATGCTCACAATGTATTCGAAATCTCCTCCCTGTTGAAATGTCACAGACTCCTGAATGCTATGTTTCTGGAGATGCTCCGTAAGCTACCATTTTTACATAAAAAAGAAACTGCAAATTACGGTTTATATTTTCTAATGGTCTGAATGTTGTCCAACATATAGAAATAGACATTTCATAACATTTTTTCTTTCTATAAGAGTCAAAACCTCTTTGGGTTAACCCTCCTTTCCTCCACCTTTTTGGGACAGGGTCTCACTATGTTCTAGATTAGCTTTGAACTCATTCTGCAGCCCAGGATGGCCTCAAACTCAGCATCGTCTTGTCCCAGCCTCCTGAGTGCTGGGCTTACAGGTGTGTAGTACACGCCCAGCTCTTGGTCCCACTGAATGCAGGTTTGTAGTCATCTACCTTCAGTGTACATGACAGTGGAACTCTGGTGGAAGGAAGTCATGTTCAGGGGCAAGAAGGGGTATGTGTGCTTCTTATGAATGGGTAGGATGCTTCTTATGAAAGAAGAGATATAATCAGGAGCTTGAGTTAATGAAGATTATTTTAAGGGCATGATAGTAGAAGGTGTCTGAGCACCAGAGGTCTCAGCTTTGCTGAAGGTGAGCGCGTTGTCACGTGGCTGGTGTTCAGCATTCATCAAGACTTTCACTATTTTGACCACAGTGGTGTTGATCCAAGAGCAACTTGGTAAACGGGCAGCACTTCCAACCGTTCTGCATCTTTCCCTGGTTACACGTAACATGTTCTCTGTCTCTGGTGGTGCAGTTAGACTTAGAGGTTTGGTCAGATTCTTTTTCATTGCTGAGACTTCGGCATTGGTGTTGTGTTATCTGTCCATTCTTCTTTCCTGCAGCAGTCACCGATGTTCATTGCCTAGTTATGTCAACTTCTGGGGTTGGGAGACCAATAGCGTTCTAAGGTCATCAAGCTTTGTCTACCAGGATGCACCCATGAAGAGAACTTACTCATATAAACAGTGTGGTGGTTGCCTTGACATATGGTACTTTTGGAAATTAAAAGTAAATGCTTCATTCTTTTCCTCTGCTCATTACTTTTTTTCCCCTCTTCTTTCATACATACATTCATTCCTCCTCTTCCTCCTCCTCCCTTTTTTTTTTTTTTTTCCAGAACTGGGATTTGAAGCCAGGGAGACCTGAACTACATTCATGGTCCTTTAAAAATTATATTTTGGCCAGGGATTTAGCTCAGTGGCATAAGTGCTTGCCTGGCAAGTGCGAGGTCATGAGTTTGATCCTTGGTACCAAAAAACAAATTTATATTTTGAGGACTGGAAATATAGCTCAGCAGCACAGTGCCTGCCTGGCGAGTGCAAGGTCCTGAGTTTAATTTCCAGTACCAAAAATAAATATGTAAATAGATAAATAAAAATTATATTTTCAGACAGTCTCAGGAAGTTGCCAAGGCTGGCCTTGAACTTTTGATCTTCCTGCCTCAGTCTACTGAAGAGCTGGGATTAAAGGTCTATGCCATTATGCCTGGCACTTTTTATCTTTATTGGTGACCCAAATTATCTCATCTTTAAAAGAGTAGTTACTAAGTTCTTAATTAGAGTCCCACTGATCTTTGGTAATTTTTTGTTTATTTTTTGTTTTTTTGAGACAGGGTCTCACTCTGTAGTTCAGGCTGGACTTGAACACACTATAGAGCTCAGGCTGATCCTAAACTCAAGGCAATCTTCCTGACTCAGCCTCCTGAATGCTGGGATTACAAGCATACACCACCCCATCTATCTAAGTGATCTGGCTAAAATCATTCTTCAGTAGCATATATTAAGAGATAATCCTCATTCCTAAATATACATATTTCCAACTGTGTTCTTGAGCTATCCACATAGGGGAAAAGACCCTCCATGTACAATTGGTGGGAATGTGAATTAAAGAAACATTTTGAAGGGCAGTTTGGTAAAGGATGGAAAGGATGGACTTCCAGGAAGATGGCACAGTGGCAAGCAGCCGAGAAATAGTTTTCCTGAGATTTGGAATCCACACACTAGAAAATACCAGCGATAGGAAGTAAAGAAGGAGGAAGGTGGGTCCCTGAACCACACAGCAATCTGAAGTAAGAATTGGAGCCCTAAGGGAAAGCAAACAGAGGGACCTCAATACCGAAGAAGGAGATAGTAAACAGTGATTTCTCCCTGAGCTTGGCTTTCAGTGTGGGAAGGGCAGCTCAAGACTTGCAGATGCATAGAAACTACAGGAGACCCCAGAGGCTCCCGTGGAAAAATGCACCAGTGAAGTGGAATAGTAGATGCTGTAGACTGCAGTGGGGTGGTGAGATTTTTCTGGTTCAGACATTCTTAGGAGAGGGGAATTGGATAGTCACCATGTTGGAAAGGGGTCAACTGAGCTCAGCTCAGGCTGCAGCTAGTGGCTCCCACTGTCAGGATGAGGCATAGCCGAGTTCAAGCCAGCAGGAGGTGCCTGAAGTGCTGGAGGCTAAACATCTCAGTCTTAGCCTCACAGCCGGAAAACAGAAGCGTCCTGAGCTCCAGTGGAACTGAAGGCACAGGTTTGCGGGGATTATTCACCACCCCTCCGGATTCTACCGCTGGCTTCCTGTGATGCTTCAACGCAGATCAGAGCTCTGCCTGCTTCCTGTCTATAAGTGATAACAGAGATGAACGTGAAATGCACATTTTTCCCTTTTCTTCCATTCTTTGCTCTTTTTTAAACCTTGTTTTCTCATTGTTCATGGTTTTATATGAATGTGAACATTATAGTTTTTTGTTGTTTTGTTCTGTTCTCATTTCTGTTTCTTCCCTCTTTCTTTCCCTCCTGCCTTCTTCATCAGTTCCCTGAGGTTTGACTTCCTGTTTCTCCAGCCTTGCTTCTAACCTCTTTCTCTTCTTTTATTTCTCTATCTTTCCCCTAATACCTCATAAATTTTCTTCCCTGAGGGTAAAATTGTGATATTGATGGGATAATTGCTTGAAGGGGGTTATTTTAAATTTTATTATATAACCAAAAATCTAATTGATGTAGCTAAAGGTGGAAAACTAATAGTTACCAGCCACAGTTAGTCCTCTTCTAGGCTGTGTTTTATGCTATTGTTATTGTTCATTGTACTACTTTAGCCAAGATGACATGGTTTTTCTAAACAGTAGATTTTCCTGGTATGCAAAAACTGGTTGCCCAAGGGGCATAAAAATACTATAGGCCTGTGCCAGAGAACTAGGGGATAAGCCAAGTAGGCAACCAATTTTTATCTTCAATAAATTGTAGAGGTAGGATCCTGCAACAGACTCAAAACTCAAAAGTCACCTACACCTGGAAAACATTTCTGACAAGTACTCATTTCCTACTAAAGATTCTCAACATTAGCTATGAAGCTACCCAACATAATCAGCCCAGGAATTAAACTAAAAAAAAAAAAAGAAAAGAAAAGAAAAGAAAATGAGGAGACCTGGAAATAAGATGCAATCTCAGACTTCCAGCTCATCAAAGGTGAACCCAAAGGACAATGAGGTGGGACCTTTTAGATGCCACTCACCTGAACTCTCGGAAGTGGTAACTTCAGAAATAAGAAAGAAGATGAATGAAGATATAGAAAAACTCAAATCAGAAATAATTGTTCAGGTAACTACAGAGATGGTGACCATAATGAAGGATGTGTTCAGTGAATGTAGAGCACATAAAGATAAAAAATAGAGGAACTTAGGAAAATGATGGAAAGCATAAATGGCCAATATAAGAAAGAAATTCAATGCATAAAAAGATAAAAACAGATATCCAGAGGGTTAAAAATTCCATTGAAAATATACACAGCAGAATGAACCAATGTGAGGATAGAATATCAGATACAAAGGACAGGATTGTGGTTAGTGGTCATGAAGAGAAAGATTTGTTAAAAATAATGAGACATCCTGAAAAATCAATACAACAGCTGCTAAATATGCAAAGAAGAATAACATAAGATTGATCAGAGTCAATAAAAAGCTGGAGATAGTGCAAAAGATGTAAAAAACCTGCTCACAGAAGTAATGATAGAAAACTTCCCAAACATGGCAAAAGAATTTGACATCCAGATAAGTGAGGCATATAGAACTCTAATTAGTCATGATTGAACAAATTTAACCAAGGCATGCAATAGTCAAAGATTCAGAAATTCAATGCAAGAACAGAATATTTAAAGTTGTTAGAGTAAAGAAACAAATTCACACATAAAAGGAAAGCCCAGCAGAATCACTGCAGATTTCTCAACACAAATCCTTAAGTCAAGGAGAGCTTGGAGTGAAGTATTTGAAACACTAAAAGTAAACAACATCTGGCCCAGATTGATGTGCTCTGCAAAACCATTTTTCAAAATTGATGGAGAAATAAGATACTTCCACGACAAAGAATGCCTGAAGAAATTCATAAACACCAAACCAGTATTCCAAAATGCTCTGAGGACATTTGAGAAAGATATTATGAGGACTAAAACTCCATGAACCTCAAGAGAATGCCACAGGCAAGGCAAACAATTACAAAGCAGGAAAAATGGGAGTCAACAACAGGAAAACAACATGACAAGAATAAATCAATAATCGGTTATAAACATCAACGTAAACAGTATCAAATCACCAATCCAAAGAAATAGACTGGCAAAATGGATTAAGAAACAAAACCCAACATTGTGCTGCATTTGTAAAACACATTTAAGTAAAAAAGAAATTGATAGACTGAAACTCAAAAGAAGAAAAACAATACTTCATGCAATAGGAACCTGGAAAAAAGCAGGAGTAGCTATTCTATTTGCAGATGAAGTGGATTTCAAGTCAAGACTGATCAAGAGAGACAAGGTCATTATATCTTTATAAAGGGAACAATCCAAGAGAGAGAGATTACAGTCATAAAAATAAATGCACCTGGCTGGGGATTTAGCTCAGTGGCATAAGCACCTGCCTGGCAAGTGCAAGGTCATGAGTTCAATCCCCAGTACCACAAAAAAATTTTAAAAAAATGCACCAAACACTAGTGCAAACAACTATATATATATAACATTAATGGACATGAGAAATCAAATAAGCACTTATAAATTTGTAATGAGGATCTCAACTCCTCACTGTCAAAATAGATCAGCTAGATAAAAAAATCGACAATGAAATGTCAGAAGTGAATCAAGTTTTTGAACAAATGGTCTCAGAGATGTCAACTGAATGTTCCATCCCACAGCATCAGAATACATAGTTGTCTCAGGTGCACATGGAATGTTCTCCAAAATAGACCACATACTAGCTCATAGAACATGCTTAGGTAAGTGAAAATGAATTGAAATTATCTCATGCATGTTATCAGACAATAGTTCAGTGATATTGGAAATCAATGGCAAAAGAAACAACAAAAACTGATAGCATATGGAAATTACTAACACCCTCTAGAACAACCAATGGGTCACAGATGAAATTAAAGAAGAAATTAGACAGTTTCTACAATTAAACAATAATGCTGATACAACTTACCAGAACTTATGGGATGCAATAAAAGCAGTCCTATGAGAGAAATTTACAGTGGTGAATTCTCATATCAGAAAAACAAAGTGAGCCCAACTTCAAGGTTCTAGAAAGAGAAAAGCAAGTGAGTCCAAAGCTTGTATGAGGAAAGAAATTAGTAAGATCACAGCAGAAATTAATGCAATGGAAACTAAGAAAATGATACAAAGAATCAATGAATTAAAGAGTTGGTTCTTTGAAAGATTAAATGAAATTGATAAACCCTTGGTCAACCTTATAAAAAAGGAAAGAAAATGCTCAAATGTATGGAATTATGAATGAAAAGGGTGAAATCACAACAGGTCCTGCAGCAGAAATCCAGAATATCATCAAAACCTACTTAGAGAAATCATCTTCTAATAAAACAGAAAACATGAAATAGATTAGTAGATACATGTGAATTACCAAAGCTGAATCAAGAAGATATAAAAATTCTAAACAAACCAATATCAGTCAATGAAATTGAAGTAGTTGAAAACCTACTAACAAAGAAAATTTCTGGTCCTGAGGATTTCATGGTTGAATTCTATAAGAAACTTAGAGAAAATCTAATGCCACTACTCCTAAAACTTTAATGAAATTGTAGAGGAAACAATACTTCCAAATTGATTCCTGGAAGCATGCACTACCTTGATTCCAAAACCAGAAAAGGATCCAACCAAAACAAGAGAAATATAGGTCTATCTCCCTAATGAACATAGTTGCAAAAATTCTCAATAATATACTGGCAAATATAATAAAGCAAATCATCAAACAGACTATAGACCATCACCAAGTTAGAGTCATCCCAGGGATACAGGTTTGGTTCAGTGTATGCAAATCAATAAATGTAATACATCACATTAACAGAGCCAAGGGAGGAAAAACATATGATCATCTCAATAAATGCATAAAAAGCATTTGACAAAGTCCAGCACTCATGCATGATAAAAAAAATTGGAGTAGATGGTCTTTATCTCAATATGATGGAAGACATCTATGACAAACCAACAGCCAACATCATACTAAATGGTCTAAACCTTTTACTCTAAAGTCAGGAAAACGACAAGGATGTCCACTGCTACTACTCTTATTCAATATAGTTCTGAAACCATTAGCCAGAGCAATTAGACAAGAAAATACTAAAAGGAATATGAATAGGAAAGGAAGAAGTTAAATTACCATTATTTTCACTTGATACCATACTCATAAGTGAAATTAATACTTAAGGTAGCTATACTGCTAAAAATTTATTATTATTTGCAAATGACATGATACTTTACATAGAAGTCCCCCAAAAAGCCACCAAATAAGCTTGAGATTTAATAATCAAACTGAGTAGCACAGCTAGATACAAAGTCAACACTCAAGAATCAATAGCATTCTTGTACACAAATAACAAACTCACTGAGAGAGAAATGAAGGAAACAACACCTCTTATGTGAAGTAAATTGACACCCATGTTTAAATATTGCATTGTTTCTTTGGTGTGGGAAACTAAAAGTGTAAATAAGGACAAAACTTTAGAATAGGTATTGTGAAACAGTAAGAAAATATTCAATTGGGAAGGGGAACTAGGGAGGGTAGAAAGTGAAAAGAAGTGAGGGAAAGGAAAAACAAAGGGAAGAGAATGAAAACAAAGCTTTTGTAAGTAAGGAGATGTTATGGTTTGTGTCTAGATGTCCTCCCAAAGCCTCATGTGGTCATGGGAGAGTGGGCTTTTTGAAGATGGCTGAATGTAGAGTTTGTGACTGACTCAGGGTCCAATCCTGGGATTATGGGTGTGAATCTATACCCACTGTAGGGTGGATAGCCTACATGCAATGTAAGAGACAGAAAGAGGCTTGTCTCTCCCTCTATTTCTCTCTCTTGCACTGCTTTTGCTGTTTTCCACTGTTATGAACTGTTGCCCCTCTGCTATGTACCACTCTTCTTTGGAACTAGTGAATTATGAACTGAAACTTCTACGAACTATGAGCTAAATAAAAGTTTCTTCCATTACTTTTGGGCATCCTTCATTTTGTCCCAGCAGCAAGAGAAAAGCAAGACAGACTTTGGAACTAGGAGTGGGGTCATTGCTGTGGTTCAGGAGCCTTTGGAAATAGCTTGTGAGAAGAGTTTGGAAAGGTTTGAAGATACCAGCTGAAAAAGTAGCTGCAATACTTAAGGCAGTTTGGATAGGAGATTCTGGTCAGAACTCAGAAGACCAGAAGGCTAATAGAAGTCCTGTCAGTAAAGATCAGGCTTGGGAGGTTTATGCTGGGAAGAAGCATTGAATTGGTTGTGGACTTCAGATAATGTGTGTTATGGCTTGACAGAAAGTTTATCTGCATTTTGCTCATGTCCAGAGAATTTGCCTGAGAATGAGATTAAAGGTGACAGACTATTAATCTGGCAGAAGAAATTTTAAGACAGTTGAATGCTGATATGGTGGCATGGTTACTGTTGGGAGTTTTTAGCCAGATTAATGTTGGGAATCAAGATCAAAGAGCCCAGAAGAATGATTTAAAATAGTGTCGAGTCTGGTCAGAAAGAAAGCTCCAGTATAGCAGTGAACTGCAAAGATAGAGCAGAGAAGATCTTGATTGCTGAGAAGGAAGTGGATAATTGAAAAGAGGGCCTGAGAGAATCACAAGTATAGCAGAATTGCACCCTTTATGGTCTCAAAATTGCAAAAGTGAAAGACTGCTTTGGGAAGAAGCCTCAGCACACCAAGGTCCAGAATGATGGTAGTTGTACCATGTTCCAGAATGGCAACAGCATAGAAAATTTGTTCCTCCTAACTGGACTCAAAGTGCTCAGTGATTCAGGTACTCAACCTGTATAGCCAAGACAGAGGCTAATGCTCCAGCTGGCATCATCCACATGGCACTGGTTTTAGGTACATTCAGAATGCAAGAGTTGTGTGGGGTTAGGAAGGCTTCTACCCAGATTTCGGGAGTTCTAGGAGGCCAGGTGGGGTGCCTCTCTGAGAGGGAAGAGTGAAGAGCTGTGAGTGTGAAGCCAAAGGTACAGTGGAGATCCCAGAAGTTTGGAGAAGACAGAAGCATGGATTGTCTGAGGAAAACTGCAAGGAGGTATCAGAGCAGGCCCAAGACAGAACGCATGGGAGCTAAAACCACTGGAAGTGTCATAAGGGTGGAGCCACCCAAGTCCTTTGGAGTTCACATCTTGCCACAGATGGCCTTGTGGATGCTGTGTTTGAAACTACAGAACTCGATGTCTTGGATTTTCTTTGATCCCATTCCATTATGACTCCATTTGTTAACTTTTGGGATGAAAATGTTTTTCTTGTGCCATAGAATGTTGGAAGTGTTTAACTTTCTTTTCATTTGTACAGGGGCTCACAGCTAAGAGTTTGCCTTAAATCTCAGAGGTGAGTTGGGACTTGAACTTTTCAGCAGTGGGGTGACTTGGGACTTGGACTTTTCAGCAATGATGAAACTGTTTGGACTGTGGCAATGCTTAGAGATGGACTAAATGCATAAAGGAATGTACATGAGTCTTTGGGGGGCAGTCAGAGGTGGAGTGTTATGTTTTGTGTCTGGGCATCCCCCAAAGCCTCATGTAGTTTGGAGGTGGCTGTATCTAGCATTTGTTACTCATACATGGTCCAATGCCAGGATTAAGTATGTGAGTGCTACACCTGCCGTAGGGTGGATAGCCTGCATACAATATAAGGGATAGAAAGATCTCTCTCTCTCTCTCTCTCTCTCTCTCTCTCTCTCTCTCTCTCTGTCTCCCCCTCCCTCCCTCCTTCCCTCCCTCTCTCTCTCTCTCAATGCTTTTGCTATCTTCTGCCCCCATGAATGGTTGCCCCTATACCATGGGCTACCCTGCTTTGGAGCCAGTGGATTATGAACTGAAACCTCTACAAACTGTGAACTAAATAAATCTTTCCTCCTTTTCTTTTGGGTGTTGGGTATCTTGTCCCAGTAATGAGTGAAAAGTAACTAAGATAGGAGGAGAAGAGGGGTTGAAGGTGGGAGGATAATGGGGAAAAAAGAAGGGAGATATATCATGTGTTGGTACAAATTTCCTATGATGAATGTTATCATTAAGTATATCTAAAATGCACCAATAAAATTAAATTTTAAAAAAGGGTAGAAACAGTAAAAGTATGTATTTGCTACAACCTCATAAGTTTCTTTCCAGAGAAATTCTTAATATCAAACACATACAACATCATGATAGATGGGAATGAAAAAAGAAAAATGCCCTAAATGTTTATCGAGAGAACAGTGGATAGAGAAAACAATGGATAGGGCTGGGGATTTAGCTCAGTGGCTTAAGTGCCTGCCTGGCAAGGGTAAGGTCATGAGTTTGATTCCAGGTACAAAAACAAAACAAAACAATGGATAAAGTGAGCAGTATACATTTAAATGACAAAGTATTAGACAACAACCAGAATGAGTGAATCAGCCCTGGGGATGGGGTTCAGTGGTAGAGTGCTTTGCCTAGCACATGTGAGGCTGTAGCTTTAATCCCCTATACCATAAAGTTTTTTTTAAAAAATGAATTAGACCAATATATAGCAATATAGATTTATAGTTTTTAATTTGGTGTATTTGAGACAGTCTTGCTGTGTAGTTCAGGCTGCTCTTGAATTCACTATGTAGTCCAGGCTGGCCTCAAATTCATGACGATCCTCCTGCCTCAGCCTCCTGAGGGCTAGGACTGTAGGCCTGTGCCACTATGCTTGGCCGGCAACAGAGGTTTCAAACTTGTAATTTAAAACAAAACTATGATTTATAAATAATGTAAAAAGCCAAATAAAAATACACAAAATAAAAAGTAAGTTGTAGAATGAATATCATAACATAATTTATGTAAAATTAAAACCCACAGAACATAATTGCATCTTATTTCTGACTATATAAGTTGTTGGTGGCGTTATATTATGAACAGGGTAGGTGCCCTCCAAAGTCTTCTATGAGCTCACTGTGACGGGGATAGAGATTTGTACTTTGTTAAGGAAGGAATTTTATGATATCTGCTCTTCTTTTGCTCACTTTACCCCCTGCCTTTTGGTTTTCTCTGGGGATGGACAGATTGAAGGATTGATGAACTGGTTTCCGTGCTGATTTATCCTTGCCAGCAGTTACCAAGTAGTAAGATTTTTTGCATGCTGGGCATCACACACTCTACAGAAATAGCGGAGGCAGCAGTGAAAGACCGGTCCTCCAAAGCTATTTAGTCTCTACAACCTTCCAGAAGGAAGAATATCGTTTGGTAAACAAGTCAGACCTGTCAAAAGCACATGGCCCCAAATCAGCTCCTGAAAGGGTAAATCTTCATCACAGAAGATAAAAAAAGAAAATTCAAGACCCAGGCAACTTACAGCAGCAGCCACAGTGTTTGGAGTTGTGAGAAATGGTTGTGTTATTAGAAATGAGATTTTGGGCTATTGGACACAAACTGGCGGCACAGAGACATTTTTGTTGAAAAATTTTGGACATTTTTGTTGACTTTATTGACACATTTCATTGAAAATATGTAAACATGCACATGTTGGGAGGTTTCATATTTTTACACAATCCAGATTTCTAGGTTCTCTTGAAAATCAGGGCCTTTGGCCACCCTGGGCTGGTGTCCAGGCTGGAGGTGCAGCCCCTCTGCTGAGATGTGTGCTGCTCTGTTCACCAAGTCCTCACCAGGCAGGGCTCAATGCATGCTGCGAATTGCCACCGAACCACGTGGGCTTGGCTAGTTCAGAGCCCACAAGTCTTGAAACTAATACCTTGCCTGTCCCCTAACATTTCGGTTGAGTGGTTCTAAGTATATTTTGAGTCTCAGAGGATCTGTGAGTCAGCCTGCTACAGCCCCACCATCTTTCCTCAGGGGTCCGCTCTACGTGGGGGTTAGGCAGCGTGATTCAATTAAAATGACCATCACAAGTGTCTTGAAAACCCTGCTGCCTGGGTGGCTGGAATATGGCCTTTCTGCTGGTTCTCAGTCATATGAGACTTTCAAAGATGGCTATGCAGATCACGGTCTATTATTTGTAGCATCCATGGCAACGATTTCCCAGGAACTAAGTGGAATTAAGAATTCCTGCTCATCATCTAGCTTGAAAGTGGATTGGGATGAGTCCCAGACCTTATCCTTGCCAGGCGTGGGATAGGGCCGGGAGGGTGAGGACTCCTCATGTAGTCCCTGACTGGAGGCAGAGAAGGAGCCTTGACAACCCACTGAAACAGGACCTTCAACCACAAAGATTCACTTCTAGGGCAGCCTCCCAGAGGACTTTCCACTCAACGCTGTGGACAGAAGTGGTCAAAAAAGGCAGTGTGGACCGAAAGGCTCAGTGTCACAGATATTGCTGGAAGAGGATATTGTGCAGGTAGAACAGAGGCGGTCACAGCTGGAATTTTCCCATAGAGTGGCCACATGCATGTAATCCAGGGAGTATGGGGAAGGGGTGGCCAGGAGTTGGGGACCCACTACTACCAAAGTTTTTAGAGTTTACCTCTAGTCTCTGTTTCCTGGCTTGTCTGACATTGCACTGTGAGAAAGTTATTTCTTAGCCCGGTATGGTGGGGTATTCCTGTAATCCCAGCACTCGGTTAGTTGAGGCAGGAGGATCACTGCAAGTTCAAGGCCAACCTGGACTACATAGCGATGCCTTGTCTCAAAAATCAAAGCAAAACAAAACAAAGTCAGGTCTTTATATGAAGGCAGTGTCCCTAAGCATTCTCTCGCCTCACATACATATTTTTGAGAGAGATTTTTAAATGCTTTTTACAAAAAACATTGCTATGCCTGCCAGTCCCTTTCTTAGTCATGTGTTCATGCCCAAGATC
This sequence comes from Hydrochoerus hydrochaeris, assembly GCA_004027455.1. Lineage (NCBI taxonomy): Eukaryota > Metazoa > Chordata > Mammalia > Rodentia > Hydrochaeridae > Hydrochoerus > Hydrochoerus hydrochaeris. The sequence goes on along the minus strand of PVLA01000192.1, from coordinate 641,562 downwards.
ACATACTAGGAAGGGCTCACGAGGATTTGGGATTTTCTGACTCCAGTTTACTGCTCCACATCAGTGGTTTTTAATGTGTGATTTTGGGACCCTTCTGGGGAGGGGTTACTGGAGGCTTTCCTTATACTAGGAAGTCAGAACCATTCTCAGAGTAACTCTAAGATGCCACAGTCACACGCTCATGAATGTGCAGGGGACTTTTCCAGAGGCTGTGAGATATGGCATGTCACAACAGATACAACACAGAAACAGGCTTGAGGGTCCAGCTGCCTTCGATTATACTGCATGCTAAAGAGGTTTGCAAACCTGGAACGCGAGGCTGTTCTTCACACTTATTTCTATGTGTTAGGTTTGGAACTCTTTGGGGAGCGCGGTAATTTTGAAGACTGTAAAGCCTCTGTGAGAACCACACGCTCGGTTAGTGTTTTGTATCACCATCTTTACTGGAGCGCGCGTTGAGTTCTGTCTTCGCTGAGGTCTCCGAAGAAGAGCCGTGCTCGTGGGGTGGGGAGGAGGTGGTCTCCCCGTGAAGAACACAGATTTAGGGGATGAGAGGTCAGCGGGAAGATTCTCAGGTCAGGGGAAAGGCACCAAGCGCAGAGAGCAGGGTGCCCTGGGCTGGTGGAAGGGCGTTATTATGGTGGGGAGGGGGGAACCCAGAAATGCTTCAGCCACGGCTTTGGCAAAGTCCTCTGGAAGTAGAAAGACCTGGGAATTCACTTGGCTGTGAGATAAGAAGTTTGAACAAAACCAGGATTTTCAACCCAGTATCATGATAAATAATGAATTATAATACATGTACCAGTAATTAAAGAAAACATAATGGAAAATACCAACACTTGAAAATGTTTACTTAGTTAAAAAACAAGGCAGATTTAACCTTGTCTCCTAGCAAATACCACTCTCTTTACTTAGGGTTTTTCTTTAATGTTGGGGATCAAACCAGGGCCTTACACATGCTGGGCAAGTACTTTCCTACTTGTCCAGTCCTCACACTTAAGGGTTTTTTTTTTCCTTTACAGTTTTTTTTAAAGCATATGTTTGCAATATACACAATGCGCTCCTTGTGGGGAATTGTTACATGTACATGTGACATCTTCATCTCTCCTCCCTCCCAGAGGTCTGATGTGCTTTCTTGAGTGAAACCAAGGCTGGCAGACAATAGCTTGGCCTCCTGAGAATAAGACCTTGTGGCTGATAAGAGAAGCAAAGAGCCATTGGGTGTAGATGACTTGATAAGATGTTTTCCCAGCTCAAAATCTCCAGGGGCTTCCAATAATGTCTGGCTCCTGTCCTGTAGACACTTGTCCTCGGAGGACAGAGGAGAGAGCTTTCTAGAAGAGAGTCAAGCATTATCAAACTTTCTAGCCACACAAGCCTGGGATTATTTCTTAACTGCACCACCTGATATTTGTGCGTCCTTGAGCAAGAGATATAATCCTGCAATCAGGGATGGGAATACCCAGCCTCCAAGGGCTGATTAGTGAGAAAACGTGTCTAAGTGCCCGGTTCGTTGCCAGAGCTCAGCAGAAACCATTTGCTACCTCTTTTCTCTGGGTGGGCAAATAGAGAATGGAAAGACATGTGTGGCAGCTTTGTGGTTTTGGGGGTGCCTCTTGATGAGAGGATGGTCTCAGAGAAGTGAGCTTGCTGCACTTCAAGTGTGAGAGAAGGGAGAGTCACCCCTGACTCTGCAGGCTGAAGCTAGGTAGGGCTGGAGAAGCCATGCTGGTGGCTTCCTGGAAGCCACATGGGCATCTCCGCACTCCTCTCTGTTCCCCGGATGCCCCTCCTTGGGAGACACGATGAACGGACCACAACCAGTGAAGGTTGGTTCCCCATTCATCATCCTCTGACTTGCTTAGTGCCGCCATTTGCTTTCCCACAGGTGAGCTGGACAAGATGAATTCCAAGTTGTCAAAGCAGTAAGTAATGGGATGTTGTGGTCATTCTTCTGTGATGTGGAAGTGGAAAACATTTAAACATTTTGACTGAGATTCAAGCTCGGGAAATGGACAGGTAAGGTTCCCTGTTCTCCCTCTCCTGTCTTGCTTAATAGTTTTTTAAAATTCTACCTCCCCCCAAAATGCCATAGGCAAGTTTTTTTTTTAAACTATTTTCTTGGTACAAAAATATTTGGGGAAAATAAATACTGGCTAAATTAAACATTACTTTGCAGAAATAAGCAAAATAGGCAGAGATCTGAGGAGGTATTTTCAGGGTTGCTTGATTAATTCATTAAATGAATTCCAGTTGAAGAGGGGATTCTTTAACAACCCAGAGCTCAAAGAATTAAGAAACTCCTAAATCCACAGAGGAAGATGGGAGAGAGAGAGAAAAAACATAGGCTTGGGAAAGCAGGAGATTCAGGGTTGAATTTTGATTTCACTTTTTACTAGATATGTGACTTTGGAATACTTTTTAATTTTATTGATTACTTGATTGATTGTCTCTTGAGATCAAGTCTCACTTAGATCCTTCTGCCTCATCTTCCTGTGTACTGGGATTATGAAGCATGTGCCTTATAACTTAATAACTATGCCAAGCCTTACTTTTCTCATCAAGTTGGAGACAATAGGACCTATCTTACAGAGCAGTTCTGAGGATAAGGAATAATGTATATGAAGTATTCTTCAATTATAGATAACTAATTGTAGCTCTGATGCTTATAATGCTGTTCGTGCAGACTAATTCAGTATACCTGGTTTAACCAGGCTCTGTGAAGATGTCTCAGAGTATTGTTTTATTTCATATACTTTTTCTGAGGATTGATTTTTTTTTTTGAGGTACCAAGGATCGAACTCATGACCTCACACTTGCCAGGCAGGCGCTTATGCCACTGAGCTAAATCCCCAGCCCATCATATACTTTTTCTTTCTTTTTTTTCTTTCAGTACTGGAGATTGACCCTGGAGTCTTACACATGCTAGGCAAGGGTCTACTCCTCAGTCCTTCTGGCTTTTTATTTTATTTGGAGATCCAGGCATGGCAACACATGCCTATAATCCTACCATTTGGGAAGCTGAGGCAAAAGGACCATGAATCTGAGACCAACCTTGGCTACATCATGAGCTCAGGTTCAATGTGGAGTACTTAGTGAGCTCCTATCTCAAAAACAAAGTTTGCTTTTTGTCTTTTAATTTTGAGGGAGGGTCTTGCCCAGGTTTGTCTTGAGCTTATAATCCTCCTGCCTCAGCCTCTCAGAGTGCTGGGATGGCAAGTGTGTCACAAATGCTTCTGAATTCTGCCTCTATTCCGACTGAAAATTACTGTTTGGGAGCTAAGTGACTGAATTAATTGACTGGCTTAGATATCTATATAGTCACAGATAGGCATGGTGGCACACGTCTGTAATTCCAGCATTTAGAAAGCTGAAGCAGGAGGATTGCCATGAGTTTCAGGCCGTCCTAGGCAACATAGTGAGTTCAAGTTTGGCCTGAACTACAAAGTGAGACCTTGCCTGAAGAAAACCCAAACCAAAGCAAAACGTATAGTCACGAACAGCATAAATGACCTTATGAAGAAAGCACATCAGCAGCTATAAATGCGTATGAACATATGTGTAGTATGTAGGCATCAGAGCACACACAGGACCTTATATGGACAGGATAGTGGGAGGCCCAGCAGAAACTGAGTCTGAGGGTCACTGAGGGTGGCATCCCTAGAGGGGTTTTATATGGACACTTAGAGAAGGCTGCATTGTCTTTAAGTCACCAAGCCTCACTTCCCTTAGGTCAGTGGTGGTGAAGTTATGCACACGTGCTGTAGCCAGCTCTTTGTTATCCCTGAAAGCCCTGAAGGTTTTGCCATCACTGGCTGAGATGGCCACATGGAACCATTGCTGCATTAGGCTGGCACACTCTTCCCAACTTCTAATAATGATTTTCATTTTCCACTCCGAATTTTGCCATTTTGATTGGGAGCAGATTTTTTTTTTCTTTTTGTCTTTTATGGCCTTGAACTGACTTTTGAGCTCACAGTGATCCTCTTGCCTCAGCCTCCTGAGTACTGGGATCGCAGGCATGTGCCACCTTATCTGGCTGAGTTTTTTTTTTTTTAAAGAAGACAAAAGACCCCAACTTTAATGAAAATTGAGAACATATATTTATAAAAATATTGCACTTAAGAAATGAAGCCATTGAGTGGAAGAAGATCCTGACAATTCATACACTGGCAGAGAGTTCATATGTGAAAATACCTCCTATAAACCAATACGAGAGAGAAGTAGGCAATTCAAATGCAGAGGAAATTCAAATGGCCAAAATGATAGACTATATGCTAATTAGTAATCAGAAAAATAAACTTTAAAGCACAATGAAGTATCATTATGCATTCTCTACAAAGGCTAAAGCTAAATAGAGTGACAATAACAACTGACAATACAAAGTGGAAATAAATGTCAGACACAGAGGGAGGGAAGATAATTTGGTAAACCAGTCTGGAAAATTTTGCATAATCCACTGAAGTTGCATATACTCTTATCCTATTGCCTAGAAATTCTGATGGGAAGGAGAGACAGCAGAATGTTCCATATCACCACTCCTGCTGGTGGGTTGTCCTGTGATAGGATCTTGCTCGGTTGCTCCAGCAGCCCTTGAACGCCAGGTCCTCTTGCCTCACCTTCCGAGACTGCTGGGACACGGATGTCCAGCACTGTGCCTGGCTTCGTGGTTGTGTTTAGGAGTCTCAGACCTGAAGCCCTCCGAGGCCCTGGGAAGCCGTGGTCAGGCTGTGTAGTGGCCCCCTGCACCTCTGTGAAAGTGACCTCACAGGAGGGACCCCAGATGACTCGGATGGCAAGGCGGCTGCCTGTGGCGTCTCAGCCCCGGTCTCGGTTGGTAGTTTGGAGTCAGCCATGGTTGGAATATTTATATCTGGGAATATATATATATATATATATATTTTTTTTTTGTTTTTCTTTTTTTGTGATTGTCTATAATTTTTATTTTTAATTAATTTTATTGGTGCATTTTATAGATACAGAATGATAACATTCATCACAGGTAATTTGAATTGGATGTTTCTTCATTCTTTTTCCCAATCCGTCCCTTCAACCTTTCTTCTCCTACTTAGTTACAAAAAGCCTTGTTCCCATGTTTTTCTTCTATTCCCTTTTTTTTAATCTTCTGTTTCTTCCTCTCCCTCCTCCCCTTCCTTTATTCCTCTTTCCATTTGAACATTTTCTTCCTGTTTCTCTGTTATTTCTTGTTATACATTCTGGTCCTTATTCACCCTTTCGGTTTCTCATACCAGAGACACAATGTGATATCTAAACTCATGCATCTGTTCTATTTCATTTAAGAGCATGGTCTCGAGGTGCATTCATTCACCTAGAGGATTCTATTAATATGTTAGTATTTTGTGACTGGGTCCTGGAGAAAGAATTGATAAGGAGTTACCAGCCCCCTACTGTCTAAAATACACAATAATTTCCACTGGAGTGAACAGCAGAGGATAGTTACTGGGAAGGAGGCACTCTGGGGTCTCTTCTGAGCCTGGAGCTCACTGGATGTATTAGCCAGAGCACTAGCGCATAGATTTTCCTCTGCTGCCTCCCCCTAACATAAAGCACGCAAAGTAAGATAAACACATCAATAAATAAAGGGTGTGTGTGGGGCGGAGAATCATCAGCTCTGCTGTATGTGGTTATACAGGAAAGCCTGGCTGCCCTGTAGTCTGGATCTTTAGGGAAAGAACAGAGTGAGTTACCTCGTGGGGTTTAGGGGGAGGAAGACACCAGAACCCACTGTCACTTGGTGTTTCTGGGGTGCCCGGAGTCTGTGTGTGAGCCAGAGACATGCGTGGAGATGACAGCGTGCCTGATCAGGTGGGCTGGGCTTTGTCTCCTCCGGGAGAACGTGCAGCCTGCTCAGGGGTCTGGATCCAGGAGCTTCATGTCAGGATGGACTGGGACCATCAGAACTGTGCAGGGACACCCTTCAGCAGCGACACTGTGAGACAGCCAGCAGCAGTGGCAGAGGGGAACATCTAATTCTCACCTCATTTAAATGTGAAGAGGGCTGACCCCTTAGACGAAGCATTTCAGAAGGGGGAGGCATGCATTTTGCAAAAGTTCGATTGAGGCTGTATGGGTGGGTGCATAATTCTTGGGGGAAATATATACGAGGTGTGAGAGAAATATATGGTGAATGTTTACATAAAAATTATGACAGTAAAGGACACCTTGTCATCAATTCCCCTCAAAATAGCCCCCCTTACTTTGAAAAAGTTTATCCTAACATTCTTGCCACTTACTTCAGTAAGTGACAACTCGGTGAAAAACACGGTGAATACTACCGCTGAGTGCCACTTGAAGGAAAGGCACCTCATAAAACCGACGGTGTGTTCTCCTCCGCGTTATGAAGATAGCCAGCCCCATGAAACTTTGGGCTCTTCCTTAAAGTCAAAACTGTCCAAGCAAAGTAAGTGGTTTGAATCCGTTCAGGACATTGAAGCAGCTATAAAGGGATAATTGGAGACACTCATGAAAGAGGACTTCCAGAACTGCCTCAGCAAGCAGCAAGGGGGGGCTACCTGTGTTCAGAGCGAAGAGGAATATTTTGAGGAGGATTAATAGCAATTTGTCTTTTCCTGTATTAAATTTTAAAAACGCTTCAGCATTCATTGTGCTTTTCGGTCACATTTCATATTCCTGACCTAGTTTCTTTCACCAGTGACTAAGAATGGTGCAGGTAAAATGTATCTTGACATGGTAGAGCTTTGGCAGTCTCCACCTTAGTTGTGTGGTCAAAAGTATCATCATCACGAATGAAAAGAACTTGCATCATCCGTTTTTGTGGTACAGAAGTATGCAGGGTGGCGCACACCTGTAGTCCCAGCACTTGGGAGGCTGAGGCATCAAACGGGAGGCCAAGCAAGCCCCTCCCTCAAACCAAACCAAACCAAACCAAACCAGACCAGACCAGACCAAACCAAATCAGACCAGACCAGACCAGACCAGACCAGACCAGACCAGACCAGACCAGACCAAACCAAAAGCATGCAGAATACTTGTGTGGTATTCTTTCCTTCTGTGTCTGACTTGAGCCCCTGAAGGCTTTAGCCCACACTTCCAGTTTATAGGATGCAGAAGGGCAGAGGAAGATAAAGGGGACAAGAGGAAATAGCCCGAGAAATGCAGAGTGTGGGACGGCCCAGGGGACAGCTGGGCTGTGCTCTGCACAATTCAGTTGATGCAATGCTGTGTGCGCTGTGGGAGTTGCTGTGTCCAAAAGGCTGAAGAGGTTTTGTCCAAGATGTTTTGTCGGCCCGATGTGGTGATTTAGAGAACAGCCACAAAAGTAAAATTGGAAATAATTGTTGAATTTGACTTTGGACCAGACACTAAATAGCATTAAGGATTATTGCTAATTTTCTCAGGCATAATAACAGCACTGTGGTTATGGAGGAGAATATCATTGTTCTTGGGAGATAGAGAAGTTATACAGAAGTGAAGTGCTTTGACTGTTGATGCTGACTTTCTTAGGATTTCAGAGGGAAATGTTTATACAAAGAGTAAGAAAGCAAAGGTTTCACAGTGTCAGTAATGGTCAGATATAGATGGGGGTAGAAGGTATTGATTTTCCTGTTCTTTTAGTGTTTCTACATGGTTGAAAATTTCAGAATCAAAAGCCAGAAAGGGAAAAAGAGAGAGCGGGACACCCAGTAAAGGTAAGTTGGCTTCCAGTTACAAGATGTGAGGATTCAAAGGATTTTCTGGAAAACCTAAGAAATGTGACAGTAATTGTGTTAATGTGCTTCTTGAAAAGCAGCTGCTCATGGCCCAAATATATAGCAGTTGACGCCTGTTCATTCAGAATGTCCTGCGTGACAGAGTTATGTGTCAGCTCCACAAATGCACAAGAGAGGCCACTTGCCTGCAGAGGGTGGCATTCTCCCCAACAGATGATGACTCTTCGGGACACAAAGGCCAGGAGGCCCAGGTGGCTGACAGGCCCCTTCTTCGTCTGCAGGCAGAGCTGATGGAGGCCTCTGGGTCTGCAGGAGGCTTGGTAAATGCACAGCCTGTGACGGTGTCCTCATCAGGAATAGCTTGATTTGCTGGTCAGGATCTTACCCTCCCGACTTCAGCGCGTGTGCTTGGCGGCTGCAGAGGAGGAGCTAGTGTCTGCTGCTTCCTGTTCCACAGTTCACGCTGCTGTCCACCCGGTGTCTTCTGCAGACAGATGTTCCTGTGTGATGGCGTGTGCTTCCCATTTTGATGTGAATATTTTGCAATGAGTTTTTTTTTTCTTTTCCAAAGCTCCAATGAAATCCAGGTGAAAGAACCCAGCTGGTCTCTCCCATGGCACTGGCTTCTAGAGACTTGGAGGCTGCAGTTTCAGCTCAGGGCTTTGGAGCTGCATTTCAGCTCAAGGCTTTCGAGGTGGAAGGACAATTACTTCTTACCTCAGGCTCCATAGATCCATCCCTGGGTGATGGGATGAGTATCAAGATCCCATTGAATCAGTTTCCCAAATCTCAGTCCCCCTGTACCCTACCCTTTTCTACCACCTACTGAAAGTTCCTAGCTTCCGGCAGATTCTGGAAAGAGGTTATAATTCAAGAAATGTGGGAGCCATTGATCTAGTCCAACCTCTAAGCCCCACTTAACAAACAGAAGAACTCAGAGCAGATTAGCAAGAAGATAAACTTTTGGAAATTTTGGAATGTCTGTGTAATATTACAGAACTGACCTGGTTTCCTACCCCTGCAGACTGAGCTAATGGCCCAGTAAAATTGGTTGAATGAAATAGAGCCACTAGGGAGTTTTTGCTGTCAGCACAGAAGCCCCAAATAGCACAGACAAGTCTGGTTGAAATCCATGAGAAAGGGAACAAATTTAGGAGCAGCCCCTGCAGTCTCTAGAAGCCTGTGCCATGGGGGAGATCAGTTAAATTCTTTTGCCTGGGTTACATTTGAGCTCTGAAAAAAAAATGCATTGCAAAATATCCATGTCCACATTCTCTGTCCTTTCACCCACCCTCTCCGGCACCCAGCTCCTCTACCCCTGTTAGCTGAAAACACAAAAGCAGCACAGTGTCCTTTTTGAAATGAAAGAAAACATTCTGATGTAAGGCTTTTGTGTTTACCAAATAAGTAAGATAAGACGAAACAGATTCTTTAAAATTGAAATGGGCGGGATGCGTGTGGGGCGGAGTGCAAGACCTTTAAATGAGGCCAGAAGGGCCCCAGGCGTCTAGGTGCTGCCCAGGTCAGCCCAGTGGCAGGCTGCCCTCCACCTTCTGTGTCTCACTGTCACCTTAGCTGCCCGTCAGCTCCTCTCGAGCTGGTGACTCAGGGGCCTTCCACAGACCACTCTATTATTAGCATCTTCTCATGACCAGGTTTGTTTCATGACAAGTTTTAAATATTCCATAGAGGACATCTGGTGGATTTCACATATATAGATGGCAGAAGGAGGAGGGGGAGGAGGAGCAGGAGGGGGAGGAGGAGGAGGAGGAGGAGGAGGAGGAGGAGGAGG